>PQWD01004050.1:0-241742 GCA_019425675.1 Leucinodes orbonalis
CTGAATATAATGACTATCTGCTTGTTGGCGGACAATAAGAATATACGCCAATGATATATTTTTAATTAATGGAATCTACCTAAATCTAATATATATAATTCAGACTGGTATAGTGATCTATCAACGCACAGGCAAATTGGACGGATCGGGCTGAAATTTGAGCACCGTGGCTCATTGGTGTGGACTGTTTCCTTCCGATCTGAAGGGTGAAGGTTCAAATCCCGCCACGTACTAATGTATTTTCGATTTTTTGGAATTATATGTACGATTATTCGATATTCTTGCGGTGAATGAAAACATCGTGAGGAAAACGCTCGCCTGTGAAGAATTCAAAGGTTGTGCGTGAAGTCGAATAATCCGCACTGAGCCCGCGTGGACCACTAAGACCTATACACCCTATACGGGTAGGCGTTGCTGCGGATGATTCTCTCTGGTCATACCACCTGTAATTGTTATTCTAGACACCATTTCAACTATTCGATTATGATAATTAAAATCAGAAGGCAACAGTCCACACCACTGAGCCACCGACGATCTTTTCTCCCCAGCATCGGTGAGAGAGCAAATCTATTGTTTATGGGGTGTTTGACCAAGTAGGAACCGATTTAAAATGTATTTTTTACACTCCGAATGCAGTGGTGCAGTGGTATCAAGTATTATCATACTATCGGATAATAATATAGATTTAAAAAATATTTCTAGCTTAAATTTAGGCTAGATGACGCTGTGTGAATATAGTGGATATTTATACTGGCCGTCATGGAGGCGATGCGCGGGCGCCTGATTTTTGTGGAAACTTTCCTTGTTCCTCTGGCTCGGTGCATGCGGCTAACAAGGTGTTGTTGTGTCACTTATGCACTGGCCAAATGCTCAACGTGCTAGATTTATACGAATATTCGTTATATTTTTATGATGACATTGTTTTTGATATATTTTTAATAAATAACAATTAATATTTTGATCTCTGGAAAGGTTTTTGAGTCTGACAGCATTTGACCGTCATTCGCGTTTTGTGTTCAGCTGCTGATTGAGTGCATACTACCTAACTATTATGCAACTGACACCTATCCCTGATTAACCAGGTTAAAGAATAACTAGTTACGAAATCTAAAACTTTTCGAACATAAAGTTAACCTTTTCCTGTGAAGTCGTTGACGAATTATATGAAACGATAACTTACTTTTTGCCTCAAACAACTTGCAATATCCCTGATCTTTAACAAATACTGTCTTAATTCTCACAAAGGAAGAATTTTGAGAAACCATATTTTCCTCCCAAGGGAGAGGAAAACCCCACACAATATTTGAAACACCCAGCACTTGTGATTTAAGGGATTAGGTGATGTGTGAGTGACCGCTTACATACATGTATTATCAACGCTTACACCTGTGACACAGTGTATACTAGTAGAGCTGTCAACTATAAACTCCTACGTTGCATATCAATGATGTAAAAAAGTATGAATTCGTGATATGCTCACAAAACAATCAAAAAAAGTGTTCCGAATGCAGTGACAGCACACGTACACATATTTCGAATTTCGGACACAGTTACCTAAACTAAAGAGTACAAACTGTACTCTCTTCGGCGGTTCGTTTTTGAAGCACGGGTCACGTATCTACCTTTATATAACAGAATATCATAGTTACATCTATATGATACGATATTACTATTAATATAAGTTGCTTTTATTGCTAACTATTAGCTAACTAAGAAGAGATCATTGTAAACTGGAAATATTTATTACTATCTGTATGAATATCCAATTTATAATTATCCTCCAAATTTTCATTAAAATAATCTTAAACGATACTTAGCAAACGACACACATCTGCATAAAAAACTACCATACTGTATAAAAAAATAACCCATGATCAACCTTAATATGTTCCATTGAAACGAGCTCTTGTATGTCATTCACAAGCTGACGGGAGACAGGTGTCAAAACCGTCGAAGGCCTAAGCATTTCATTTGCCGGCTCAGTTTAAAAATATAACATTACATATATGGTGTACCTGAACGACATGTCATCCTATAAACTAGACTTAAATAGAACTTATTTCTTTGGCTGTGAGCGGTTACCGTTTTCCATTTAATAAGACGCAACCTCGCGGACCATTTTTGATATTTACTAGGTTAACAAATCAATCTAGAACGCTTATTATGAAATTTAATTCAGCTCAAACTAATAATATAATTATTCACATATCGAATCAATTATTGTTAATTAATTTACAATAAAGTTTAAAACTCGATAAACTAAAACCGATGTCATATATACGAGTATCATCGTAATCTCGGAACAATATATCGTAATACTTGCGTAATACCATAGAAAGTATATTGAAATATGAACGTATAAAAAAATACGGACGGAGTCTTGCTAACATCAAAAGTGTGTCAAAATCCGGCCAGTTTTGTATGGAAATCCACAAAATATCAATACATTTGACGGCATCTGTCAACAGAGCCTTAAATTATGTTAGGAAAAAAATCTAAAGTATATGGCTGGTGTTGCAAAACCGCAGGGAACATAAGGAAAACAACCCAGAAATTACATATCATAGGTAAATTAACAATTTGATTACATAATTTCAGTTATCTACCTATCTATATCTATCTTACACTGTAATTAGTATACAAATAATATTTGTCAAATTACATCATAGAACTGTCACTTTGCGATACATCTTATATATTAGTGACAGTCTTCTTGTACTTTTTCATACGTCCATGATGGAAATATATCATTTAGACAGATCGTTAAAAATAGGACAGTTGATCTATCAGTCCACATCCCTATTAGAACACTATAAATATCTTTGGAATAGGAAGATACACAGATTGGCTTGTATCGCTCGCATCCAATGCATAGGTATTACCTTCTAAAGATGCCACTCGAGACCACGGCTCTGTGGATAACAAGGTATTACATAAAGGAACAATGTCTGCAAGTTATAACTTGCAACTGCGTCGGTAGCTCAATGGTCTGGCTCGTGTGACGCTTGCAATAAAATCTAGTTGTAAACATTAAACATTATGGACAGAAATAAAGCCGTTAATCATTTTATAGGCAAGGGAAAAGCGTTTCTAAAATGATATCCTCGTTTCCGTCATAATGTCTACGACTTTAGTCATTTTAACCATTTAAGAAATCTTCCGTCTACTCGGACCGCAATTAACTTGGATCGCGGTCCAGCCACCGCATCCGTAAATATAAATATTTGGGCTGGACTGTTAACCTTGAAAATGATGGAAGTTACCACGAAAATTTACAAAGGTGTGTGTGTGTTTTGCAAGCGTCTGGCTTGCAGCGTTCATTATATTAGAATCAGGTCCGTGCACATGCAATTTGCACCTCTCTCAATTAGGGCGACCAATCTGGAATTCCCAAACATTTGTGACCCCATATTTCGCTAGCGCCATTATTTTTAGATTCTCGACACGATTCGTAATTCCCTAGGCCCGCAAATAGCAGGCGTCGGGCCTATCCAATAAATCTAACCTTTTCAAGTTAATAAAAATGATTTAAGTACGCATTAAAAGGATCTTTCGCCCACTGAGAACACGGAATTTATAATGGTCATAATTTCAACGATTGTCCCGTAATTGCGTACCAGAGATACGTACAAACTGCCTCGTGCTTTGGCTATAACTGTGCTAACATAAATTGCACTGTGCAGACTTAACAATAGAGGTTAAAATCAGTTTGTTTTCAAAACTGTTCGTTGTACTGACGAAGGTTTCGGCTTTACCAAATGTGATGTACCCCACAGCTGCGATATTGTGTCGGTTTTAATGCGATAACGTTTTCATATTTTAAATGTAATAAAAGGAAACCTTTTCTGCAGATTAATAACTGAGAGATATAACTTGTGTTCGGCGCAAACAATAGTCGGTCGGGCAACGATGTTTAGTGAATTGCAACGCGCCCACTCTAAAGTAAACATAATAATAGCTCGTGCCTTTGATACGGTTTCAAGGAAATATTGTGAAAATACTTTGTGATTAAATTTGTTTTAAGACCGAATATCATGCGAAAACCAACTTTCCTATTCAACTATCGCAGTCCATGCTGGACATAGGTCTCCCCATTTCCCGCCAGATATCCCGGTCCTCCGCTTTCCTCATCCAGCCTCCACCAGCGACCTTTCGCAAGTCGTCGGTCCATCGGCCGGAGGGCGTCCTACGCTACGCTTGCCGAGACGCGGTCTCCACTCCAGAACTCGTCTGCTCCAACGGCCATCGGTTCTGCGATTACGTGACCAGGCCACTGCCACTTCAAGTTGCCGATCCGGCGGGCTATGTCGGTAACTTTAGTTCTCTTACGGATTAAATCCATATATCCTCTTGGGTCACTTGCCGTGCAGTCTGCTGAACAATAAACGACACTAATTTGGTTAGATTAGTCCATAACATTCGACGGCTAATAGGATGGACTGTTGCCCTCCTACCTGGAGGGCTACTAATGTGTTTTCGATTTTCGAAATTATTTGTACGTTATATAACGCTCTTACGGAGTAGGAAAACATCGTGAGGAAACCTTCGCACGCCTGCGAAGAGATTCAAAGGTTGTGAGTGAAGTCAGCCAAGCTGCACTGGTCCCGCATGGACGACTAAGGCCTTAACACTTTTACGGATAGACTCGTTCCTCTCGGTAGGGACGTTAAATGTGCTGGTGATGAGTCCATAGCATTAGTGACGGAAAAGCGTGACTTTGTAACTCTACCCTAAATCACTACCAAAAAGAAGAATGGTTTTGGATAGATATGACAGAAAAGCTAAAAAAAAACTTTTAAAAATAGCTACAACACGCTCTTCAATGAACGAATCTGGAAAATAAACATAGATTTACAGCAAAACAGTAAAATCCGTCGACACTTTTTAAAAATAAATGGATATATATAAATAATAAATGGATATGGAAAATAAATGGATTTTAAACCTTAGTAATTACTCAACTGCTGGATTATTAAACTACCATACAAAGCAAGGTTTCAACTAAAAAAGCAAAATGATAAATAATTTACCAAACACATGATGCCAACATCCTCGAACAATTCATGAATAGCCAAATAATAAATAATAGGCAGGTACTGGCCATAAAAGAAACACCTTTTTCTCGTTTTCAGCACTTATTAATCTCGCTTTAAACTCCGATTACACAGAATTATAACATTATTCTAGATACCGCAAGACTATTAGAAAAATTACGTGGGTACGATAGAACTTATGGTCCGTTACGACACCAATAAAAATGTTGTATAATACTTGTGATTCGGGATTGACATAGAATTTCTTTCGCAAAAGGGATCAACGGATGAGGTGGTATGGCAGATGTAAGAGCACGCAATTTATATGTTATACTTAAGTAGCAAGTAGGTTTGAGAATCCATATATTTTTAAAGTTATCGTTCATTTTAAATAATTTACATTTCACTGGTGAAAAAAAAATTGGCCAAGCGTGAGTCGGAATCGCCCATGGAGGGTTCCGCAGCAGCAAGTAACATATTTTATGTAATTTTTATTTACTTGTGCACCTACTACAGCTTTATTATCACAAATAGTAGTTCACCGTTTATGACGTATAAAAAAATCTACACACCAGAAATCGTTCAAACTAAATTCAGTTCAATGTATGAGGAACCCCAAAATATATTACATTTTTTTCTGGTTTCTTGCAGTGTTGCCACCTGAGTTTTAGAAAAAGAGCCTTTTGGAAGTCAAAAAGTGCTAGAAAGGGCTAGATTGAGTGTCAAAAGATTTTTTGTCCTAAAAATGCTGAAATAATTTTTATTTATTTTATTCTTTATTGCACAGAAGAAAAAAAATTATACAACACAACAAGAAACAACAAAAACGAGTACAATACAGGCGGCATTATTGCTAAGGTAGCATAAATAATCATGTCGTGAAGCCGTTTTTTTTCAGCTCGTCTAAAAAAAGGTCATCATGACCGATGAAATAGCAAAAAAGTACTTGTTTCCATGACAAAAACTTCATATTTGCTAATATTTTCAAGACCGTGAACTAGAGCTAGATTGCTTTTCGGGCTAAATCGTTAAAAAAGGAGTTCACCTATACTAAAAAGTGCTAGATCTAGCTACAAAAGGGCTAAGGTGGCAACATTGGTTTCTTGTCAAAACCTAATAGCGGTTCACAGAATACATTTACTTACAAAGTTTGAATAGTGTAGTGCTTATAGTTTCGGAGAAAAAGGGTGTGACATACGGACGAACAGACAGACAGACTTGACGAATCTATAAGGGTTCCGTTTTTTGCCATTTGGCTACGGAACCCTAAAAAACAACGAGAATTTACTATAAATATTTATAAATTTCCTCACAGCGCCCTTAATAAGCAAGGAGCTTGTGCTATGGGGACTAAATAACGGATGAGCAGATGTTTATGTACCACATAAATGTTTGTGCAGCCCCTGGATCGAACCTTGGTGTGGTAGCCGATATCTCAGCCATTACACCACATGAGTTGTCCCCAATCTTCCACATATTGGCATCCATACAAACCAATGTGTACCTAAATTTCATAGATGTCGTGTATCTTTTGTATGCAATGTTGGTGTACCTTAATAAATAAATATTAATATAATAATGAAAAAACAAATTAGTTTCTCATTTGTGGATGCGGTATCTAGATTAATAAAACTCTGTGTCCGAGTGGCTCACGGCCGAGTTGTTTGGGTACGCCCGATCGGCTTTTCTCATTCCCACTTTAAGTTTCTTACGTCTTAATTGCCTGAAATAATTTAATGCCCTTTTTACATTGGAACTTACGTAAAAGAAAAAACAATTTTGACGATTCTTTTTGTATCGTGTTGAGCGAATTTAAAAAAAAATTGTAAAATATTTAACTGTAATTCAATTATACTGACTCAAATACTCCTACCACTGTGCGCCCGAGTTGTCCCCGCCGCTAACCCGCCTATACCGCCTTTCACTTGAGACTGGAATTGTGCCTAAGTCGTGGAAGCTTGCTAACGTGCAGCCTGTGCCTAAAAAGGTAGTCGAGCCGACCCTGTCAATTATCGACCCATTTCAGTCACCTCCATACTCTGTAAGACTATGGAGTATGCACTTAACAATAAACTCCTGGCTTACCTAAGGTAACGATCTCCTCAGTGACCGTCAATACGGATTTCGCCGAGGCCGGTCAACTGGGGACCTTCTTGTGTATGCCACACACTTATGGAGTGAGGCCATCGAGAGACACGGTGAAGCTCTTGCCGTGTCACTCGATATCTCTAAGGCTTTTGACAGAGTTTGGCACGCTAGCCTAATAAGCAAGCTTCCTTCGTTTGGTATTCCTGATGGCCTTTGCACCTGAATATCGGATTTCCTGAGTGAACGGTCAATACGAGTAGTCATTGATGGCTACTGTTCTGACCTCCAGCCTATTGACGCCGGCGTTCCTCAGGGATCGGTCCTGTCCGCAACTCTATTTCTGCTGTACATAAATGATCTGCTTATGCCCGGTATCATTGGTTATGCAGACGACAGCACAGTTACGGATAGATATTTATCGGATGCAAGGGCCAGTAAGGAAGAAACCCAGTCTTGTCGAGAGGCCATGGTAAGCCGTGTGGATGCGTCCCTTCAAGCAGTCTCCTCTTGGGTGATGCTAATCTGGTGACGTTCAACGCTACCAAAACATAGGCGTGTCTGTTCTCCACGAAACGGAGCAAATTCGAGCTTGCTCCGACTTTCCGGAATGTACCTGTCGCAGTGACTGATAGCCTAGAGCTTCTTGGTGTTCATCTCACTGCCAATCTCAACTTCGGCCAATATATGTCCAAAGCAAAGACTGCAGCAAAAAAGCTTGGGATCCTTTCCAAGGTTAGGCGGTATTTCACCCCAGGACAGCTTCTAGCATTATATCAAGCCCAAGTCCGGTCTTGTATGAATACTGCTGCCACCTATGGGATGGATCAGCCAAATACCAACTGGCTGCTTTGGACTCGATTGAGCGGCGTGCTGAGCGGCTATTGGCGACCCTACTCTGACTGACGCTAAGCTGCAAAGCCTCGAGCATCGTCGTAGAGTTGCACGGCTGTCGGTCTTTTACAGGCTACATTTCGATGAGTGTGCGATGGAATTACACGCGTTAATTCCACCAGCCCCTTTTCACCATCGGGATACAAGACGGAGGCGAGCGTTCCATCCTTACGTGGTAGACATTCCACACATCCGCACAGCCCGCTTTGGTGCCTCGTTCCTAATGCGCACCGCAAAGGTATGGAATTCTTTGCCTCCTTATGTGTTCCCCGATCGTTACAACCTGGCCGTCTTCAAGGCAAGAGTGAATAGGCTGTTTCTAGGCAAGCATGATCCATCTTCGGCCGCATCATCACTTACCATCAGGTGAGATGGCGGTCAAATGTCTGCCTATAAAGGTTAAAAAAAAAAATACCAACAAATTTTTGAAAATATAGGTACGTTTATCCAAAGCTCTTACGGTGAAGGAAAACATCGTGAGAAAGCCTGCGAACGCTCAATGAACGTCCCCACCGAGGGCACGAGCCTACCCATAAGGGTGTTTAGGCCTTCGTCGTCCACGCGGGCCCAGTGCGGATTGGCCGACTTCACGCACAACCTTTGTATCTCTTCACAAGCGTGCGCAGGTTTCCTCACGATGTTTCTCTCCACCGTAAAAGCGTCGGATAACGTACGCTCTGTCATGGACTGGCGTATCACTTACCATCAGGTGAGCGTACAGACCGTCCTGTAGACTTATAACATAATAAAAACACAATTTCGAAAATTCGAAAACACATTGGTACGTGGCAGGATTTGAACCTAGCCCTCCCGGTAAGAGGACAACAATCCACTCCATTGCGCCACCGATGTCTTGTAATGAACGAGTACCAGATAAGAATTTTCGTCAGCTCCAACCCGTTTGTCACACTGAACAAGTAACAAAACTGTAATCTAAATTTTAGACCCAAATTTGTCCTGACGTAAAACGATCGATCGATCATGTTCCGAACATACCCATAAGTACAGTCTCTAACCATGTTCGCTTAGGCTAAGTATACGTCAATACATGTTGTGCTCAAAGCTTGCAAACTTCAGCACAACACTGCGGGCTTTTCAACTTATCATGTCTGTTTATGCTTGAACAGTACCTTTATAAAATCAGTATTAAACGAACAAATGGAGAGCATAAATTCCCTATTTATGGCATGCTGTGAACAATTTTCTTTCCAATACACCCTTACTGAAAGTGAACTTTTTCAGGATTGCATTCCAGTCATATATTGAAGCACATTTGAAACACAAACCCGACAACCCCTCATCAGCTGTGTGATAGGAAGCTAATTAACTGGAATGTTTCATATTTTAATTAAAAAAGGGTTTCGAAGGTCCTCGTTTATTTTTCTACATTTTTCCTCGGCCTCGGCATTCTAGTACAATTTATAAATAATGTAAAGATATTGTAGGCGTTGCTCGATGTTAAATCGAGTAAAGGGCCAACCCACATAACTAAAATACGTATTTAATTCTCTCTAGAAGCATTTATTTTTAAAAAAGTTTGTCACTTCTTACTAGTGAATAGAGATTTGAAAATACTATTTATAGTAAAGTATTAGATCATTGGCATTATAATAGTACATAAATATCCATTGACAATCACACAACGCCGTTTTTTTTCGGTTATACTTTTCGCTGTTGGCCATGACCATTACAGCTCCACCGGGCTATTGACTCTACAGAATGCTCGCATCCTGTCGTGTTATATAAAAATAAAAAAAAATAAAAGCATAGCAACATAGGCGACCGTCCGACTTAGAGAGACAGTTTCAATAATTAATAAAGAAATCAACGTAGGCGCGCTGATCTCATTTATTTATACAAAATTATACACTTCTTGATTGACTCCCCGTCCTTGCTTTCGTCCATCAATCTCAACACCTTTTACAGATCCCAATGCCCTAAATTGTTTGCACTCCAAGTCTACAGGAACAACACCTCCTTCTACAATCCCATAATACGTATGTGTCGCCTTTACAATGAACTGGTCCGTGATCATCCTGTTGTTGACATTTTTATTGGAAGGCCCGAATGTATTCAGACATAGCTTATTGTCAATCTTAAATTAACTTTTTATTTTTGTGTAAAAATTTAACCTATCTTTATCGAATTGTTGTTTGCCTAGTTACATACTCGTAGTCCGACAAACAATGGAATTGCTATTGTGTCTGTTTTGTTGGCAGTCAAAGGGTTAATCGTCAATTATGTTCGTTTGTTCTCGGTTTAAGTCTATTTTTATTGGAAATAAAATGTTTTAGATATAAACTTAAAGTGCAATTACGTTATTAGCAACAAAATGAGCATAAGTGCCGGGTAAATACTTTTAAAATTCCGTTAAGCCGTCCGTTAACATTTCCAGCGAATCCGGGCTAGTTTGCCAAAGAACTCAGCGAATGGTAATTAGTTGAAGAAGCTCTTTGAAAGTAAAACTAAATGTACTATTGAGTCGTGCTGAGAATGTCAGGTAACGTATTACAAAATGTGTACTAAATGTTTAAGATTTAAGCTTTTATAATTATAGCTAAAAAAGTACAGATACATTATAAAATTTAATTAATGTAGATACGTGTTATTTTATAATTAACTTTTTGAGTTTGTAACGATTTTTTAAACTTTTTTAAAAATTATATCAAGTTTCTGACTAGATAGGTCATCAGAAACTGTCTCTTTGTCGTCCACGCGGGCCCAGTGCGGATTGGCCGACTTCACGCACAACCTTTGAATTTATTCGGAGGCGTGTGCAAGTTATCTCATGATGTTTACCTTCAATGTACGTAATTTCAAAAAAATCTATAAGACATTATTATGTGGCGGTATTTTAACCTGCGCCCAATAGATCGGATTGCAACCGTCCAGACCAATGAGTCACCGACGCTCTACAACTATGTGTACGAAAGAATGAAATTAATGGGAGGGTAAATGAAAAATAGTGAGCGGAATATGTGCCTTCGGTAAAGTTCTATCACGAGACGTTCGGCATAGCGTATTATTCTGATCCAGCCGGCCTATTTAAGGGCTTACTAGCTTCTAAGGTAAATCAATATATTGATTTATTACGCAATTTCCGAAGCTCAATATATCTGGCAACACGCAAAGTGCACTCAGCTCTATGTGATTTTACGTAACCATTAACTTAGATATTTACTCGGAGGCAGCATTCCACAGTCGTCGGGGTCAAACGTGGCTAGATTCCGACAAGCATTCTGGTCTATATACACAGCTTTATAGGTGCCTTATTTTACTATCGGCTATAACAGTGTTCCTATCTATTATTGCAGTAAGTCGGACAGGCAGCTCACCTTAACTATTTCAGAAGTTATCTATTCCGTTAGCTTTATCTGTGGTTTTGACAGTTTCGAACGGGGATTAGTGTGATGATCGCTTAACGATGATGTATTTTTTTTCGCCTTGAACATTTTTTAATAATGTTTGAGCCAACCGCTCAAAGTAATCGCGTGAAAACCAATAGGAAATCTATTGTTGGTTAGGAATGATCACTGAACTGTTTTTTTTAACTGTAAATATCTGATTTTATTTGCTTTTGTTGTGTATGTTTTGTTTTCTTTCATCAGCCTATTACGTCCCACTGAAGGGCACACGTGCCTTCCCACACTGCATAACTCACCACGCGGGACTATTGGTGGGTGATTCTCTTTTTCCACGCTCTTTCTTTTGAGACAATCAGTTTTCTAAACCTGTCCAAACCAAACTGGGAAAATCGTACACAGATACTTAAACTATGCGGTATTTTTCTTTACGTACAATCAACTAGCTTAACATTATTACCCACTGTTTTGATGCTTTCCAATATAAATTATTACTTATGTACGGGGTAATGCTTAGTAGTCCACAAAACGCCGTACAGGATGATAGTAGAAGTAGAAGTAGTAGTAGTATGGATCCGTTGAAGTGAAAGATTATCAAAGTTAGATAAAATATATTGATATAAGTTAATGTACAAGTTAATTAGATGGCAAATCTTTCCTTTAGTAGTGGCTGATAGTACAGTTGTTAACGGAATGATTGTGAAAGTAATCTTAAAAATAAAATAAACATTAATAAGTTTACATGCGCGCGCCCAAATGTAAGTTGCAGCGTCAGTTAAAATGTATGTACGATGGCTTGCCCGTACAACTTAATACCCCTAACATGTAATCAAAACGTTCCCAATCTAATATTGCTCCTAATAACACGTCACAATTTCTTACACTTGCCTTAGAATAACGTGAAGTGGCGTTACATATTATATTAAACGCATCAACTCAAGTAGTCATCTACGGTGCTAGACGTGTCAAATGCAATCAAGAGGGTCAAAGAGCCTAGCTAATTACTTTAGCTAAGGCGGCGCTCACACTTCCGCGTGTCGACAATGTGCACCTCACAGTATTATTTACATAGTACTAATCGCCAATAAACTGAGCCGTTGATTTTGCGCTTAGATATCAAGCAAATGCTAAAGAATTATTAATGAGTGTAGTACATGCTTCCATTATGTCTAAAAAGACATTCATCATCATCCACATTACAGCCTAAAATGTCGAACGAAGACCTCCCCTAATGATTTACACGCAGGTCGATCCCTAGCAGTTGACATCCATCTGCTACCGGCCACCTTAACCAATTAAAGTAAAAACTTTAATAATTATTTCCTTTATCCGTGTCATCATCATCATCATCAGCTCATTAAACGTTGGGGACGTTTAGCCGAGGGGCATGAGGCTACCCGTATACGGTAATTAGGCCTTAGTCGTACACGCGAGCCCATTGCGGATTGGACGACTTCACACACAACCTTTGAATCTCTTCGCAGGCGTGCGTGAAGGTTTCCTCACGATTTCTTCATCCGTGTATTGTCACTTTATTAGTTCCATTCCTCTCAACTGACCCTGAGATAGTGAGACTTAATCTCTGGCGTGCAAAGGTTAGTACGAGTATAACAGCTCCCTTTGTCCACCTCTCGAAAAGTTTACTTCCTAGGTATGAGTTGTGTGGCCGATCTGGAGTTTTTAGTAGGCTTTGGGCGCAGACTGGCTGCAGCAAGGAACATTTGGCTTGATAGTGTTTTTAAGCGGTCAGGGTATTGATTGCCTTTGTAGTTCAGCCCAAATGATGGCCCATCCCATCTGACATCGTGCCCGGTGTGCCCTTGCAGCTGCAAGTGAGAGGATCCTATGATGGCGTCCGGGTAATGTCATTATTCCGTTGTGTTTGCCTTCGACTCGACACCCTAAGAAGAATATTAGTTCCATGAGATAAATATCCTGTAACATAAGTTCTCCAATTATTTGCAACTAGCTGTTCCCCGCGGTTTTACTCGCATTATAAGATATTTTCCGCAGTACCTAAAACATAACCTAAAATCGCTTCGTTGAGTCATGCGACGCGCGGCCGCCGCGTGCGGTAAAACAAAACTTTATTTATCCAAAATAAAAATTATTGTCTAAAATAAAAGTAGTATTTGCCTTATTATATCAGCTACCTGCCAAAAGTCCCGTCCAAATCCATTCAGCTTTCAGAGATTACCCGAAACAAACAGACAGACAGACAAAAATTTTAAAAATTGTTGTTTTAGCATGTGTTTCGTATATTTAATATGCATGATGAAAAAATTTATTATTTCAATCTGTTCGTAACCAGCCACTCCAATTTTATTTTTATATATAGATTAAATAATGTTTGGTATGTCTGGCACGATCTTATAATTATAATTCGGTGATCATTATTTGTCTCGTTTGATAAATACGAAAGATAAATAATATTGAAAAACGTAACAAGTGTATCTTCTACAAACGATAATCTAGACACGCGGTAGCGTATTAAGCCAAGTCAATTAAGAGAACTAGCGGGCATCACCGTATGCAATACACGAACCACTTGGAGTCACTTTTGATCCCTACATAAACGTGTGAACACTATATATCGAAAAATAATTTATTGAAATTTCGTTTTGGTGATAATTTGTCATACATCTAATCAATGAAATTAAGGAGATCCGAAAACACATGAGAAAAAGTAACCTCTTAAATAATCGTGCTTCATTGTAGATCAAACTCACTTACTCTTATTGGGTCGTCGTTTAACTCTCACAGTAGTCGAACAAAATAGAAATAAAAAATAATAGAATATACTTTTTCCACTTAATTGAAAAATCGATTAAAAATAAAAGTCCTTTCATAAAATATGATCAGTATATCGGACTTCTTGGAATCCGAAATCAAAAACGATAAACGCCAATTACTAGGTACCTTTAATGAGTGACAGTATTCGTAGAAATCGTGGCCTTCACAAGTTTCTAGAATATTTATTATAATATAAAACGTCGGATAAAATTATTTGCACATACATCGAGGCGCAACCTCCTCACTCCTGACACAGTAAACGAATAAGCAAATAAAGTAAACATTTGCAAGACACGGCAGAACGATAGAAGTGTTTACGCTGAATTGTGTCAGTGTTTGTACCAATATAGCTTTGAATAGCACCTTCAACTGTTGCAAAACCTACTAGATTAACTTTAAAAAATAAGAAACTAAAGTAATACATATCTTCAAGTAAATAAGTAATAAATGGTAAACATGAAGAATCACTAATATTGATATAGTGTTATCTAAATGTTTAGGTACCTATGTCTTAACTACAAATAAAGATTTTTTGTTTGCCGTAGGTACTAAAGGTTTATTTAGAGCTAATAAATATTACACACACATTGTCAACTGTCACACAGTGTCACTGATGTTTGATGTTTGAAGGTGATCAACACCTTCTGATTTTAGAAGCAAACTAAACTTAGTTTAATAGTATTTTGTGGCATTATCTGATACTAAGACTTTGACTTTCCGTCGTAAGTCAACAACAATAAAAAAATAACGGTACAAAAATTACCATCTTTAATTTAATGAGGGAATGGAAGTGTGATAGACATAATTTAATAACATCATATGACTTTCGGTCTACTGGTTTTGTAATAAAATAGTTTATAGCATCTAATATCTGAGCAAGACATTCTGAAACGCCACCCTTACATTATTATTATTGCTCGCGCACTTAATTCAGTTCGGGCTTTCATCGCGATGAGATAACCATATTGACTCGCGAGATAATGCGCAGGTGGGTAATCGAATAGTCATTAAGACGAGGGCAATAAGCCACCCTGGGCCCTCTACTTTTACGAAATTCATAAATTAAAATGTATGATGGTGAATAATCTCAGTAGCGAGCCGAAATTCTAGTAATTAGTCAGCGATCCCCATATTTCAGGTAAATTTCTTTGCGCCACTCTGATCTCTGCTGAAATAAATTATTTCTGATGGTTAAATGGCAAGCTTAAAGATCTTGCTATTTTTAAAAGCTTTTATTTAACCTGCAATTTCATTTTAAATAGCGTTTGTTTTCATAATTTTCCATCAAATGTTTAAAGAAAAATAGACTTTTTGGATGTCTCAGTTTAAAAAGAAGTTTTAAAATTCTTTTAGGTGATCTGGTAATTTATTATAAATGTATATAGTCATACAAAATATTTTTTTCTGGAACAACTAAAGGGAACACATAGGAACATACAAACAATTTTAATAACGACCTTTCGTGCAATTATTTTAGATATCACTATCCGATATATATCCATCATGTTCATTAAAAATCCCATTGAAATTTTATAGCGGTATTAAGTGTGGTCGTTACAGTTTGGGATTAGTAGCTCGCGACATCGCCGCCCAATGTTCCCCGTAATCCGGGATAAGCTCCTAATTTTCTGGCGGTCGCGATTTACGTGGACTCCGTAACCGTAAACTTCACTCCATAATTCGATAAAGATGGGGAAATAATTAAAAAACACTCAGCCTATTGGGTATTTTGTGCAGATAATGGGCTTAGGGAACAGACCGATTTTGCATTCGTATTATGAGTAGCTTATACGAGTATAATATACTGTATATATGTCTCCGGAAAATAATAAGAAGTAAGCGTAAAATTATACTCTCTTAATAATAATGTCTAGTGTAGAATCCTGCGAAAAGTTATTAATTTCCTAGGAAATAATCAAGCACGAGACGATATAGAATACGGACCTTAGTTTCGATATCCACTCAAAACAAACTTTAATGTTTCGGTCATTTGTGTCTGCTCTCATATTGGGTGTTATTTTAAATGTACTTATTAACAATACTACTAGTTTATTTAATCATTGCTTGTAATACAAGTCACACCAATTTAATATGGTCTAAGTTATAAGTGTTTTCTAATATATTTTTACTGAAAAATATTTATCGGTTAATGTTCGCCCTATTGTATTAGTAAACCTCACATTGAATAACTTTATAGTTTAGTAATTAAGGTTTAGATCTTTCGGTGAAGATTCTCTCTTTATTTATTTATTACATATATCGCATGTAATTCACATAAAAATCTCTGTCTTATGAAGTCGAACGCACATAGTTTCACCATTATTAAAATGCCCAATAATATTTTAAGTGATCAGTCCCTATAATACATACATTGTACGCGTTTCTAACATCTTTGCTATTCTTTCACTGATATAGTTATAATAGCCCAGTTGGTATATAATTTTGAGCACATAATTGCGTAAAGATGGTATCTAAATTGTTATGGGTAGAGAGATGGCGTCGTATGATAAAGGGCATCATTCCTTATCGATAAACTCATGCCGCAGCACCGAGTTTACTAATGATGTCATTTATACTCTCGCGTGCAAGTAAATCGACTCAAGCCTCAATGCGAATAAAAGTGATATAACTAAAAAATGACTTATTTTACCTCTATATAATGTTTTACATAATTAAAGCCTAGTAATTAGGCTTTCAAATGGTAGCATAATATCAGTAATTTAAATAAACACTTGTACTTAGAATGCAACTGAACGCAACCTCCCGTAAACTGCTCTGCGCTCTATTCACAACTTGCGCGACACAACCCCCTATAAAACCCCCTGTAATCGTTTTTTTCTTATCAGTCGCTCATTAGACGTTGACCTGAACACATCTCTGCAAATTAAAGCCGTCATTTGAAGAAAATTATGGATACAACACCTGAAGAAGCCGCTCAAGTCGTTGCCCTGTTGCAAGAAGGGTTGAACCAGCGAGAAGTCGCTCGTCGTTTGAATATGAGTCAGTCCGCTGTCTCGAGAGTATACAGAAGGTTTCAAGAGACTGGTGCCTTCACTCGGAGGCCTAATACCAGCCGACGCCGGTGCACCTCGGAGCGTGACGACCGGTTTTTGGTCTCGACCTCTCTCCGAAATCGACACCTTACCGGCGTAGATGTGCAGCAGGAGCTACGTCAAGTTCGCGGGGTGACTGTCAGTCAGTGGACAGTTAGAAGAAGGTTGAAAGAAGCTAACCTTACTCCGAAAAGACCCGCTACAGGCCCGAAGTTGACCACAGCTCATCGTCAAGCACGCCTTCACTTTGCTCGAGAACATTTGGATTGGAGCATAGAGCAATGGCAGTCAGTCCTGTTCACAGATGAGACGAGGATGTGTCTCCATGGCAGCGACAGGAGAGGTCGGGTATACCGTCGTCCCGGTGAACGGTTTTCACAGTGCTGCTTTGTGGAAACCGTTGCATATGGTGGCGGATCTTGCATGATGTGGGCTGGAATTTCCTTAGAAGGCAAAACGGACCTTGTTTTCGTTCCTGGGGGAGGCCGGGAGGAGGTCTGACCAGTGATCGTTACATTGAAAATGTTCTACTGGATCAAGTTGTCCCTTATCAAGGCTTTATTGGGGAAAATTTCATCTTGATGCATGACAATGCCCGATGTCACACTGCTCGGGCCACACGTGATTTCCTGAACGAAGTTGGAATTCACACTATGCATTGGCCAGCGCTCAGCCCCGATTTAAATCCCATTGAGCACATATGGGACGAGCTCAAAAGGAAAGTTAGAGCGAGGAATCCAGCTCCGACAAACATCAATGAGCTCAAGACTGCGTTGGTAGAAGAGTGGGGTCGAATACCACAATCATCCATTAAAAAGTTGATAAGGTCGATGAAGAATCGCATGAGAGCAGTGATCAGAGCTAGAGGAGGGAATACCAAATATTGACACGAACTATTTTTTTATCTTACGCACATTTTGTTTCATTTAAACACAAAACCCCATACTGTGAAATTGTATGAATTTTCAACATTTTTTACATTATCATTAGCATTAACCTTTTTTACTAAACTACTGAATCGATTTTCATGCAACTTACACCATTTTAAAGCTCAATTACTAGGCTTTAATTATGTAAAACATTATATAGAGGTATAATAAGGCATTTTTTAGTTATATCACTTGTTATGCGTACTTGAGGCTTGAGTCGATTTACTTGCACGCGAGTATATACTCATCACTACTTAGGAATCCCTCCCCCTAACTCTAAAGGTTTACATTTTGTAATATTGTATGTAATTATATATACTGAAAAAATCCGGTATAATATCCCCCCTTCCCGTCTCTTTAGGCTTTTGGGCCGATTCCGAATAAGAAAATGAGAAATTTATTGTTTGTGACTTACAGCCTTCATATCAATTTTTACCTTTCTACCTTCAAAACTGCGAAAAATCGGATATCATGCTTCCTCCCTATTTAAGGGTGGAATTTTTGAAAAAAAAAAATTGCTTTATTTTTCGTTTCTGGAAAATAGTCCGCAACGAAATTTCAGCGTCGTACTCAAAAATTGCGGAATGTTCCATACAAACTTCCAACCCCATTTTAGAGAAGTGGGGGTTGAAAACGGAACAAAAAGTAGCCTAAAACCTATTCTAGGTTACCTTTATCAACATACAAGTTTCAATAAAATCGTTCAGCCGTTTAGGCGTGAAAGCGTAACAAACAAACAGATAGACAGAGATACTTTCACATTTATAATATTAGTATGGATTTTACCGTGTTCGGTAAATGGGGTAGGTGGCTTGTTTTTATATTACGTGTAAATGATGCGTTTTCGAAGGTCAAAGTTGAAAACATTTTTATATCGTGAGGAAACCTGCGTACGCCAGCGAAGAGATTCAAAGGTTGTGCGTGAAGTCGGTAATTTCGCACTGGGCCCGCGTGACGACCAAGTACTATACTCGCTATACGGGTAGACTCGTGCCTTCGGTGGTCGTATAATGTGCTGATGATGATTATATTTATGAATGAGTACATTTAATTAATGTAAATCTTTGTCGGCAATTGCTTTAAAATCACCACTTCCTGGCTTTTCATACATCTTTCATTATATGCAAATAATTATAACACACGAAGCATTGAAACCATAAAACCGAAGCTCAAACATCACCGAAGAATCTAATTAAAATTCACTCCGTAAATGTAACTTACGGACTTAACATATGGGGCGCGTGGTGTGATCTTCAATTATTAATTTTGATTCACAAGATATCTCATTAGAGACGATGATTGTTATTCCTCTTGCGGGACTTCACTACGGTTTCATAAAATTTCATTATCATTATGCTTACATAAGTAGAGCGTCGCGTCTTTGGCTTATTGATGTGTACTGTTGCCTTTCGACCTGGAGGGTGCAGGTTCGGATCGCACCACGTAATCTGTATTCGAATTTTCGAAATTATATGTTGTTTAACGGTGAAGAAATCATCATCATCACTGGCAATCTGCGCTGGGCCAGCGTGGACGAATTAGGGCTTTCCGTACTAAGAGAAAATTGGGTCACTCATTATTCGGACCTATTGCGGATTTGATCCTAATAATGTTTGATTTACACGATCGTTTTCCAGCGATGATGAGATTTTTTCTCCAGGATCCGAAATATAACCCGTTTTATACTTTTTATTAGAGACTATATTTTACCTTTTCAGGAAGGTTTGGTAGGACAGAACTAGTCAACTTACGAATTTAATGGTCTCAAACGACGACAAAATGACTGCAACATTTTTTTTTCGATGTAGTTATCTTCTGTCTTTGTTCTGTTTCTACCTAAAATATGTGTGTTGAGAAAGAGTGCCCTTTTCTGGTACAGTGCTTTGCTCACTCTTCAAGTTGCAAGAAGAGGTCAATGATAAAAAATGTTATGACATACGGAAGTGAAACGTGGTCGCTTACTAAGGGCCTCTTAAATAGGCTAAAGGTTGCTCAACGTGCTATGGAGAGGGCTATGTTAGGTGTTTCCCTACGCGATAAGATTCGGAATACGGATATCCGTAGGAGAACTATGGTGACCGACATAGCCCACGGGATAAGCAAGATGAAGTGGCAGTGGGCAGGGCACATATTGCGTAGAACAGATGGCCGATGGGGCGGAAAGGTTCTCGAGTGGCGTCCACGTAACGGAAAGCGAAGCGTAGGCCGACCCCTAACCATATGGACGGATGATGCAGATGAGCATAACATGATGTCAATTGATGGCGCTGATAATTCCAAATCAGCATAAAACTTGTAATGCGTTGTGTGGTATACATATATTTTGAATGATAACATTACAAAATGTCTCATAACGTAAAAACTAATACATAGTTTTTTACTCGTAATAAAATTTTCCGCTACACAAATTATCCATTCTGAAGTTAACCAAAAGCAGAAGCAAACCGTCAATTTGAATATGTATAGAGCGTGTGGCATCACTAGGCCCGGTCCGATTGTGACTCCAATATGTTATTGGATATGAGGCGTCTTCCACTTAAGTGATGACTCGTAGTTCCCGAGGGACAAAGGTTTCCTTACGTCTTATTTAATCGTGACTTGCGGATTTTGGGAAGAGCAAGGGGGGGGGGGGAGAGGAAAACTGCTACGAATAATTTGGGTTAGGCTTTTTGACTTGTCTTCACTACGTATAAAACAAAATCGCTTTTTTTGTCCCTGTGCACTGAAATCTTTGTGACGCCACAACGGATATTAATGCGATTTTTTTAAGAAATGGAGTGATTCAAGAGGAAGGTTTATATATATATGATATATTATAGTATGTACCACACCATGCCATATCTCAACATTCTCCAATATTGTGTATGTACACTGGTGTAACATCTTAAATAAATAAATAAAAGTGCAGCAAATAACCAATTTTCTTTCTCTCAAATGTGCTGTCAATCGAGCGATCTGATGTACAATCAAAAGTTTGTTGTTATGTCGCGTCATTTTGCCGAGGGGTCGTTAAATCTGTCGCGCTGATAATTTCCGTGAATGGCGACCGCGAGGGTCCCGCCGGGGTCCCGCGAGGGGACGCTATGGTCGACTCTATTCAGTCGCACGATTACTATTCGACGTCCTTTTAGAATTTATCTCAATTGGCCAATTTCCTATTAACTTGAGTCCATATATTGTGGACCTCAAGCCAAAGGGGTGTATAAGAAAATTAGCGCTATCAATAAAAACTTAATATCTTTGTCCTCAATGTACTCACATTATAAAATTGCATGTGTATTTAATTGGTTTTTATATTATTGTACAAAAACATTTTGATTGTGTCCATAAATTTAGAAACGTTATAGAAAAAAAAAAATGCGTTTTTTGCTTATACGCCCCTTTGGCTTGAGGCTCGCTATACTGTTTTACTTGGAAGGTGCATATTTTTGTAATATATACATTATGATACATAGAAATACCCAGACCAATACACACAGACATGTTCATGCACAAATTTTGTACAACCCGGGGATCGAACCGGGAACCCTCGGTGTAGTAGCCGACGTCTCAACCATAACACCAAATGGATCGTCAAACATTTGGCTATAGATTTCCCATTGTCTCGATACCTAACAACACATCACTGATTTTTACACTTCTGTACCCAGTGTAATACTCATTCAGTCGGTTCATTTGGCACGTTTCATCTGTAATTCAGCAATCATTGCCTTGAACTGTAGCGGATTATCTAAAGGTCGTAGGCGATTCGTGAACTACGGCACCACACGTAACGGCTAAATTGCCAAACAAATAACAACTATAATTATATAACGATAAGCTTTGTTTTCAATGGTGTTACTTTGAGAACTTGTTTGTACATAAGCTTTATACCTAAGTTACGAGTGCGATACATGTAATAATAATACATTTATTTTTTATCATCATCATTACAACCTAATGATTTCCACGCGGACCGATCCCTTGCATGCGGGAGTTGACATCTATCTGCTCCCGCCACCTAACCAGGTCATCCGTCCATGGTTAGGGGTCGGCCTACGCTTCGCTTTCCGTTACGTGGACGCCACTCAAGAGCTTTCGCCCATCGGCCATCGGTTCTACGCACTATGTGCCCTGCCCACTGCCACTTCACTTGCTTATCCTGTGGGCTATGTCGGTCACCATAGTTCTCCTACGGATATCCGTATTACATTATAAAATTGCATGTGTATTTAATTGGTTTTTATATTATTGTGACAAAAACATTTTGATTGTGTTCATAAATTTAGAAACGTTATAAGAAAAAAAAATATGCGTTTTTTTCTTATACGCCCCTTTGTCTTGAGGCTCGCTATACTGTTGTACTTGGAAGGTTAACGGGAGTAAAATAAAATACTCTTGTGTACACAGCGGTTAATTGTTACTGCCAGAGAAACAAAGATCCCACCAAAAACATTCTGTAAAAAATCTAGCCAAGTCTCGATGGAGCTGCTTGATTATCTCTAAAAGTAATGAAATCAAGACAAAGACGTGCCAAGTCTAAGGTTCCTTACTGCAATTATTAATTATTATGTTTGATGTTGTGTGACTTGGCCGTTGAACATTCTTTATACGTAAGTGGCACAATGCTTGCGACATATAATAACGTACAACGTCATCTATTAGCTCAATTAGGAAATTATCCAAATCATAAATAGAACAAATGGAATGTACACATTTGGATCTCACCGGACAGGAATAACCTAGTGTGAGGCCCGAATTGGTTTATTTTCTATTAATTTGTGTGTCTATTATATCTATGTGTGTTTGTAAACTACCTCCATGGTTTAGTGGGCTCAGCGTTCGGCTGCGTGACCCAGAGGCCGTGGGTTTGAATTACGCGGAGAAACGTCACTTTTTGAGAATTTACCTAGTCGCTGAATCACCTGATTGTCGACAAAAATATTCCGTGCTTCGAAGGCACGTTAGGCCGTCGGTTTGATTACACACCCGTACACAGGTGTAGTATAGGCCTTAGTCGCCACGCGGGCCCAGTGCGGATTGCCCGACTTCACGCACAACCTTTGAATCTCTTCGCAGGTGTGCGCAGGTTTCCTCACGATGTTTTCCTTCACTGTAAGAGCGTCGGATAACGTACATATATTTTAAAAATTCAGAAAGATAGTACGTTCCTTAATTTGAACCTGCACCCTCTACTGGAAGACAACAGTCTACATTGACCACTAACACTGCGACAGAATATAAACAAATTCAACAATTAAATCATTGTCGCGGTATTAGAACTCACTATCCCCGGATCACGCAATGATCCAACTGTAACCACTTCAGGCATTTACACGTTTAATCTTTGTTATATCGACCTGCATCTGTCTCCTCGACATAATCGTTTAAGGAGTTGGAAAGCCAAGCTGGCGACTCGCCAGCCTCCGTTTAGGTATTCATTGGGATGCACCGCCACCGGGGAGCTCGGTTCGATCCCGGGAGGTGCTACTGGTGACTTTACAAATAATGTCTTATCAAAGGTTGCTGTAATCGTCGAGACGTCATCTACTACACTAAGGGTTCGGTCCCCAGGCAATACGAACATATGTGTGCACGAACATGCCTGTATTCATATGTATAATATGTATGTATTCATAGAAAAAACTATATAAGCATCTTTATCCGTGGTTTTTTAAAATTACAGCTAATGCTTAGTTTGGGCTAGATGGCGCTGTGTCAGTACTCAAGAGTGTCCGTTAATATTTATATTTTATTTACTACAATCAATTATTGTCGTCCAACCCGCACTGGGCCGCGTGGACGACTAAGGTCTAATCACCGTATACGGGAGGCTCGTGCTCCACGGTGGGGACGATTAATGAGCTGATGATGATGATGAATTTTGAAGTTGGGTCCTAAGAGTAAGCCGTGAATTTTAGCGACTTTACGAATAAGTTGAACGAGATTTTTAACTCTAAATACTTCCGTTTTAGAACGACCAAGCCAAGTTAGACTCGTAAACCTCGTGACATACATAACAGAACTGTAATATATATACTTAACATGCCTCCTCTAATTATAAGGCGACTGTTGAAAAGAATTTAACGCGGGAAACGATGACACAATAGCGTTCCATTGTCCTCGACCATTTTTCACTTTCACAAAGTGTCGCAGAACCGAGCTTTCGGGAACTCTTTGGTATAATTCTTCGTGATATAAAATGGGGATTGCAAAAAAAGTCGTGTCGGAAGCTATTTCTGCGGTAAGAATGGTCGGCGGGGAGCGTTCAAATAATGAAGTGGTGCGGATTAGCCGTCCCCAGGGGGAAGGGGGGAGGCTGTGTTGCGGAACTGTCGATAGTTTGACTATCGATACCTTTTGTATAATTCATTATAGAATCCATAATAAAAAATGTAATATCGAAGACATATAGTCTGATTTTATGTGCAAATATTTTATAAACAATAAATTGGTAAGCAGTGAATGACCTTATGGTCATATAGTATAGTATCTATACACTATCGATATATCTAAGTGTCGAAATCGATGTGTGTGTGTCCGTGAATGTGTGTTTTGTTGGTGGATGCCTGAAACTAACCAAGTTTAAAGAAGTTATTCTGTTTCTAACAAAAGCTCGACCTTTTCTTGCACTTACTTAATATACATGATAATAATTTAAATTTTATTTCCGTTGTTGTACAAGTGCACAGACAAAAAGGTACCTTATATCTTGGATTTTCCTTGACCTACGTCTTTTTTGCTAATGTATCGCTAGACTATCGACAGTGTAGTATCGAGTGGCAACACTAGGGGTGGGCAATAGCCCGGTTTGGGAGATAAAGCTCACATATAGACGCACTCGGCCGACGATTTATTTGGCAACGGGCTGACAACGAATTGTATTTATGGGCATCGCATTCTCTGCTGCGGACAATTCTAGAAGTGTTGGTATTTACTTACCGATACAGTGAAATGGTTGCGATGTTGGATATATTAATAAATATGAACTGACATTCACAAAGCGCCATTTAGTCCCAAATTATACTCAATTCTTTACTGCTATATAAATGTAGGTACAGTGGTTTGGTCACCACAACATAAAAAGGCCTGCAATTTTGTGAGGGACACTTTTCTTATGGTAAATAAGGAACTTATTAGTTATACAATTATGTATATATCTACTAAGCTGTTAATGTAAATAACATTAAGTTACATAATGTCGGCAGTTAAATAGTATAAATATGTTTGACGACCCATCTAGCGTAATGGTTGAGACGTCGGCTATTACACCAAGGGTTTCGGGATTGATCCCCGGGCATTACAAACATTTGTGTGCGTGAACATGTCCTTTGTATTGGTTAGGTGTAATATGTTTATGTATTACAAAAAAATATATAATTATGTTGAATCAGTCGTTTAGTACACTAAATACAAGCTCGCTTAATGTGGGCTAGATGGCGCTATGTGAATGTCAGTGGATATTTATTATTTATCTAATAAATCCGAAGAAATTAAAGGATAGATAATTACAAGATTCCATCGCGTCTTGTCGTAATATACACCAAAGAGCGACTTTAATTAAACGGTAGACGTCGCGACAAGTCGCGGACGTTGTCTCCTCCATTGCTGTAATTCTGTCCGTCGGCTGACAGCTCTGGAATGTTCTATCTTGTACATAAACATTCATCATCATCAACATATTCAACATCCTCACCGAGGGCACGAGCCTACCCGTAAAGGGTGTATAGGCCGTAGTCACGCGCGGGCCCAGTGTGGCCTTTTAAATCTCTTCGTAAGCGTGCGCAGGTTTCCTGACTATGTTTTCCTTCACCGTAAGAGCGTCGGATAACGGGTAACGGTGATATAACTAAAAAATGACTTATTTTACCTCTATATAATGTTTTACATAATTAAAGCCTAGTAATTAGGCTTTCAAATGGTAGCATAATATCAGTAATTTAAATAAACACTTGTACTTAGAATGCAACTGAACGCAACCTCCCGTAAACTGCTCTGCGCTCTATTCACAACTTGCGCGACACAACCCCTATAAAACCCCCTGTAATCGTTTTTTTCTTATCAGTCGCTCATTAGACGTTGACCTGAACACATCTCTGCAAATTAAAGCCGTCATTTGAAGAAAATTATGGATACAACACCTGAAGAAGCCGCTCAAGTCGTTGCCCTGTTGCAAGAAGGGTTGAACCAGCGAGAAGTCGCTCGTCGTTTGAATATGAGTCAGTCCGCTGTCTCGAGAGTATACAGAAGGTTTCAAGAGACTGGTGCCTTCACTCGGAGGCCTAATACCAGCCGACGCCGGTGCACCTCGGAGCGTGACGACCGGTTTTTGGTCTCGACCTCTCTCCGAAATCGACACCTTACCGGCGTAGATGTGCAGCAGGAGCTACGTCAAGTTCGCGGGGTGACTGTCAGTCAGTGGACAGTTAGAAGAAGGTTGAAAGAAGCTAACCTTACTCCGAAAAGACCCGCTACAGGCCCGAAGTTGACCACAGCTCATCGTCAAGCACGCCTTCACTTTGCTCGAGAACATTTGGATTGGAGCATAGAGCAATGGCAGTCAGTCCTGTTCACAGATGAGACGAGGATGTGTCTCCATGGCAGCGACAGGAGAGGTCGGGTATACCGTCCCCGGTGAACGGTTTTCACAGTGCTGCTTTGTGGAAACCGTTGCATATGGTGGCGGATCTTGCATGATGTGGGCTGGAATTTCCTTAGAAGGCAAAACGGACCTTGTTTTCGTTCCTGGGGGAGGCCGGGGAGGAGGTCTGACCAGTGATCGTTACATTGAAAATGTTCTACTGGATCAAGTTGTCCCTTATCAAGGCTTTATTGGGGAAAATTTCATCTTGATGCATGACAATGCCCGATGTCACACTGCTCGGGCCACACGTGATTTCCTGAACGAAGTTGGAATTCACACTATGCATTGGCCAGCGCTCAGCCCCGATTTAAATCCCATTGAGCACATATGGGACGAGCTCAAAAGGAAAGTTAGAGCGAGGAATCCAGCGCCGACAAACATCAATGAGCTCAAGACTGCGTTGGTAGAAGAGTGGGGTCGAATACCACAATCATCCATTAAAAAGTTGATAAGGTCGATGAAGAATCGCATGAGAGCAGTGATCAGAGCTAGAGGAGGGAATACCAAATATTGACACGAATAATTTTTTTATCTTACGCACATTTTGTTTCATTTAAACACAATAACCCCATACTGTGAAATTGTATGAATTTTCAACATTTTTTACATTATCATTAGCATTAACCTTTTTTACTAAACTACTGAATCGATTTTCATGCAACTTACACCATTTTAAAGCTCAATTACTAGGCTTTAATTATGTAAAACATTATATAGAGGTATAATAAGGCATTTTTTAGTTATATCACTTGTTATGCGTACTTGAGGCTTGAGTCGATTAACTTGCACGCGAGTGTATAATTTTAAAATTGGGGCTAGCCGCTATCTTTTATAACAGTATTACTATAATGATGCTTCGCCATATTTGTACCGTAAAAGACGAGGTATTACTATATTCATGTTTTAACCCTTTGAGCGCCAATGTCACGTACAGGCATCAGAATCAATAGATTTTCTATTAAATTCCTGTCGTTCAAAGGATTAATAAATAACGGTAATTCCGCTGACTATGCAGTTAAATGAAGGTGTGACTAGCTTGTCAGCACCCTACCAGTATGGTAGACAGAAATAAGTCACATCAACCGTCTTTGCAAGCGTAGCGTAGGACTCCCTCCGGCCCGATGGACCGACGACTTGCGAAAGGTTGCTGGTAGAGGCTGGATGAGAAAGCTGAGGACCGAGAAAACCTGTGTGGACTGGAATAGATTGAAGAGAGAGAGAACCTTCGCTAGTCTCACAACATAAGTACAGTTGCACATTTGCATCAAGGTACATTGTAGTTTGATTTCTGGTTTTTACCTAAATTATGTTATTTTGTTTCCATAGCTATGTTTGTTATATTTTATGCGCAAGTATTGTCTGTGATAGCCGTGGCAGCCTATAATTAAGGCATCACTTAATCATGTATTCATGTGTGTCAAATACTGTAATTGAATTTACTAAGTATATGTTCTTGTTGGTTGTCCAATAAATAAATAAATAATGTATAACTCCTGTTCTAATTTCTTTTGTGGTGATTCCCTCCTTTCGGAAATTCCTTCAGGGCCCCTTTTTGCCCTTCGAGAACCTTCGAGCCCCAATGAGCCACCGAAATTGTTACGGCGTTGCCTGATTGACACTGCAAAAATCCTGAATAAATTAAGCAAATTAGCCCCAACCCAATTAGTTGAGACTTTGCTAGCTTGCTACAATTCCTATTAGTCTGCGACACACGTACACCTCGTTTGGCGTATCTCGGACGCTGCTAAGGGAACTAAGCAATTAGTTGGAAACGTTTTTGTAGTATTCAGATTTGTTTGTGGATAGTGACGGAAAAATCTCTATTCCGGTAATAAAGCAATGTACTAGAGTTTTGTTTACTATTTATCCTGAAACGATAGGAAAGGGCTAGTACGAAGCGAAGTACTCATAAAGTGATATAGCGTAGCGCGCTCATTCTAAATCTAAGCCTACGAGTAACATTTTTGATGTAAAGACTAGCGTTATATTCAATATGGTATTCCTAAGGTTTTAGAACAATCAAAATAGAAGTCCGTATTTTACCAAGAATGATTCTTAAAATATTTGTTACATGTAGAACCTTAATGTTCCTCAAATCCTTTTTCGTATAAACAAGAGTAGAACCTTTATCATCATCATCGTGACAGTTGACATTATCAATCGCTAATTGAAAATTTCCTCTTATGATTTCTACGCTAACTGATACCTAGCAGTTTATCCTTGATATCCTTGCATATGAACAGCATAGCTATGGGAAGATCGGGCTGTAACCTACCACGCGGACTCAATGGGGGTTGGTCGGTGTTAACGAACAGAATACTAAGATTGCAGCCAGGATTGATAGCTTAGCGTGCCCTCCGATGCACAGAATCATTTTAAATTTCGGATAATCGTGATTCAGCCGGAAAAGTCCTAACCAAGAAATCGTAGGGACACTTTTCAATATGCAGTTTCTATGGAACCCTCGACCCCTTTCATGTGATCTACGCCAAAACGCTGCACAGTTCCTTATTAACCCGGGAACGCCGGGAATCCAGATACAATAGAAAATTGTGTATGACGGCTCAAAGCGTCATTGGCGGTGAAAGGGTTAAAAATCTAGATTTAAATTTATTACCTCCTGGTCAATAAAAAACATAGCTTAAATAGAGCGAGCAAGTCCCGACAAATACCCGCCTCGTGTTATCTAAAATAACATTTATATCCTGGCTAACAGTGAACTGATACTTGACATTCGATCACGCCTACTCTGTAACTAACGCTAGGATTGTGTAAAGGCCTTTTGGGGTTGCGTTTTGAATAACTGCTTTGTGAAATGCATATATTTACAGTGAATGCAAGCCTACTGACAGTGGCTTGCACTCCATATTTGCAGTGCATACCCTGTGCGTCCAGACAACTCGGAAACCGGTACCATATTCAATGATTCCCACTTATTTGCGCATTTTCCTCTACACATTTGAAACCTGATCCGATCTGCGGTCACCAACAGCACTTCATCATCATCATCAGCTCATTAAACGTCCCACCGAGGGGCACGAGCCTGCCCGTTCAGGGTGTTTAGGCCTTAGTCGTCCACGCGGGCCCAGTGCAGGTTGGCCGACTTCACGCATAACCTTTGAATTGATTCGCCAGCGTGCGCAGGTTTCCTCATGATGATTTTCTTCACCGTAAAAGCGTCGATTAACGTACACATATTTTCGAAAATTCGAAACACATTGGTACGTGGCGGATTTAAACCTCAGCCCTCGTAGGAGGGCAACAGTCCACACCTTTGAGTCACCGACGCTATGTTTTTGCAATTAGTGTCACTCACTGCACTTTTCTCAACAACCGACATACGAGTCATACATAAAGACAAACTCTCATTACAATATAAGGGTCTTCCTAATCTGGTCCATATATAATAATAAGTGACAAATTTAGTTAGATCTTTTAAATATACACAAAATTCGAATTTGGAGGTCTTCAAATAGTGGACTTGTATATAAACGACCAGTCTAATTTGATCCCTTACTCGTATAATAATGTAAGGGGAAATCTCAAGTTGAGGTTTCAAAGTAAAATGGGTATGGACACCGCGTGCCAGATATTTTCTTCGAATATATTATTTTTATGCGAAAGCTTTTTGAAGGCAATGAACTTTGAATTCTTGTGATATTTTGGTATCGATTCATGGAATCAAATATTTTTGAAAAGAAACCAATAGGACCTCAATATTGAAACTTGAAATAAACTAGCGTTCAAGTAAAGAGGTCACCCCATTTTAAAAAAAGTACTAGGAGATCCACAGATTTCCTAATACAGGAGATGGGGCAAGCCGCGTTTAAAGTGCGACAAATGTAAGCTCAACGAGCATACACTGGCTGCCAGTTTACGCTCTGTGAGACGAGTCAAAGAAATTACCGTTTTTTTCCCAAAATGCCATCCTGTGCAATTGTAACATGCCATCATCGCAATGAATCAGTAAATTTACCAAGAAATATAATAACTTTTCACAGGTAAGAACCGAAAAGAAATTGCGACACTAGGACTGCCTATAAACTTGGCGGCTTGTCCAGTCTAATTGTATATTCGGATGTCTGTGAGGAGACCATACTAATCAAGAGGTTATAGTTTCTAAATGAACTACCATCATACGAAATTTCAAATTTACGAAAAAAATTAGACCATAAGGGGTTCTATACCCGAATCCAAATAGTCAATTTCTGTTTTCTTAAAAAAAAATAACTTAAGCTTCTTGTTTAAGTATGCTATTTTTAATAAATATAATAAATTTATTACTTATATGAATTTTATTTTAATAAAAATATTTTTATTAAAATAAAATTAATATAATAATTTTTAAATTTAATAAATAATATCTATTGACATACACACAGCGCTATCTAGTCCCAAACTAAGCATTTAGCTTGTAATATGGGTACTAAACAACGAATAATAACATAGAAAACACCCAGACCTATCCAAACAGCCACGTTCATTCACACAAATGATTGTACTGACCGTGGATCGAACCGAAGACCCTTGGTGTAATAGCCGACGTCTCAACCATTACACCGGATGGGTCGTCATCGTCAAATATAAAAAAAAACATAAAGCATAGGTTTCCTAAACTGCATATTCACGATAATTTTCGACCCATCTCAGTCCACTCCTGGGTCTGGTCTCCTCCATTTTGCGCCAGATATCCTAATCCTCCACTTTTCTCATCCAGCCTCCACCAGCGACTTTCCGCTAGTGGGCGGTCCTACTCTTCGCTTGCCAAGACGCGGTCTCCACTCTAGCACTCGTCTGCTCCACGGCCATCTGGTCTGCGACATACGTGACCAGCCCATTGCCACTTCAACTTGCTGATCCGGCGGGCTATGTTGGCAACTATAACATTAAAAGAGATATTCCTGGTTCAAAACACATTAACACTAACCACAAACTAAACTACTATTCCTGGTTTGACTTTAAATAATTCTGACAGCTCATCGCGCTAAAACTCCACTATCACAGATGAAATCAATGAAAACCATCACTCACCGTGACGTCACAGTCATTTGGTGACGTCAGTGTCCATTGCATCACATAAATCGTCCCGTCGCAAATTGCTTCGGTGTCACTTCATATTTCACGGGAGGTTTTTTGACCCTTCATGGCGTATCCATCTTGTCGACATGTTTTGGTACGAAATAGGTTTATTTATTACGAAGATCGCGTTCAATATCAATCAATCAGCTTGAACGGTCGGCCATTTTGTTTACACATACTTGTAAGTCTATTTTAATAAAAAAGCTTACTATAGTGTTGAAGATTATAAATGATAAAAACTCATGGACATGTTGATTTCCACGCCTGCACTACTTTTGTTTTTTTTTGTTGTCATCTATTTAAATTTATATAATACTTAACTGCTTAATAGTACTTTTGTAGATTATTATATTTTTACCAATACATAATACGATAGAAATTGAAAATATAATTTGCTTTATATGATTATTTTGATTACAAATGAATCTGTATTCAACACAATTTTTTTGAAAAGAGTAACTACTGAGTTTCTTGCTGGTTTCTTCTCAGTGGAAAACTACCTCCCGAACCAGTGGTAGCTTCATTTGACATTCATAAGTGTTCTTTAAGGATCTAAACTGAATAAACACTTTTCATTTTCATTTTCATTTGATGTACGCGTACAAATATTTGTAAGTGCGTCAGAGAAAATATGTGATTAATGTAAAGATTACACTGATTTATGTCTTTTAAGTGTTGGTTTATAACTTTTCTCTCTATATTTAAGAAATGCATGAATGTTCCCAATAAATTCCGAGACTACTAAACATCATCATTTTGGGCCTCCAAAATCCATCTGTAATTTGTTCCAATTTGGGAGATAGTAGAGTTTTTATCTCAATTACTCTCATATATCCGAATATATATATTAAATAGTGTTTGAGGTAAGAGGCAGTTAATAGTATCCTTACCTACTAATAAAATAACTATAAAATCATTTTATTGCTCAACTTTACATACAATACAATAACAAAAACAAATATTTTAGAAAACATGATTGAAAAAACAAATCGCAATTTGATAGTAATACCAGTCAGAACAGAATAAATTAATACTAATAACTTTAACAGGAGATAGCAACCAAATTGTAAAAATGAAATTTTTATGAAGGGAAGTCCAGTTTATTTGGCCATGTTTAGTATATATTGAACGACCCATGTGGTGCAATGGTCGAGACGTCAGCAGCTGCACCAAGGGCTCCGGGTTAAATCCCCTAGCAGTACAAACATTTGTTTGCATGAACATGGCTGTTTTCCATGTAAAATATGTATGAATATACAAAAAAAAAATATAAGTATGTTTATCCATTGTTTAGTACCCATAATACAGGCTTCACGCTTAACTTGAGGCTAGATGGCGCTGTGTGAATGTCAGTGGATATTTATATATTTGTTTCGGTAGCTCAGCCACTCTTCCATAAAAACGGAACCTTCCCCGAGCCTTATCTTCAAAACTGCAATTCTGTGCATATCAAATAACGCAACAAATCATAACTGACGTAGATTATGAATCTGTATGTTTACTTTACACGCGCCTCGGAACCGTGGCTTAATATAATACGTGAGCATCATAATCAACAGGTCTTCTGCAAAAACATACTTTAAATTCTTCACAGTAGGGTTTCAAATAAACTTGGTTTAGTAAGCCAAATGAGTGAGGAGAAACATGCCATTGGAATTTGAACTTTTTGCTTAAATATGTTATGGTGAAAATCGAATGAATGTTTAATGGGATGGAATCTACGATACAAGACGGACGTCAAAAGTGAAGATTACACATTTATCGGGAAATGTTTTTGAAATGTTCTAATAAGATTATATGTCTAATATTACCAATAAACGTTATTATCAGATAATTAAATTTATTATGAAAAGAAGTCAAAGCTTGACTTCAGAGCGTCAAAGCAGTACGCTTTCCACAAAGTCGTATTGATAGGGCTTTTTACGAATTTCTCCTGTCGTAGGAGGATAATTTTTGTACTCAGTACGATGAAGATGCTTTGACATCAAAAAAGCTTGTCCCTAAATTAGGGATTTATCTAAATAAAAATGTTTATTTCCACATTGAATGTTAAAAGGTGTTTATTCATTAGCTGGATATCAGAATTTTTTCTTATTATTACGAAGCGTATAGGACGGCCAGGACGCTCACCTGATGGTAAGTGACACGACTGACCATGACAGAGCGGCATTAAAGGAGACAAACAACAACATAGAAAACACCCAGACCATTACAAACAGACATGTTCATGCACACAAATGTTTGTACTGCCCGGGGATCGAAACCGGAACCCTTGGTGTAGCATCCGACGTCTCGATCATTGCACCACATGGTTCAACTATCCAAACATCCAAAATACTTAAACTAAGCTCAGCAATAGATACCTCATTTAAGGCCATATTTTATTCCCAATTCTCTATCAGTCCCAAAGCCGTGCGATAATTCAGCGCACGCACTGCACTGAGTAAATGCAGGCATGCATTACTGGAGTGCACAGACAGATGGCTCCAAGACACGACAGGGCTGGTCCGAAGTCTACTCCCAAATTGTATGTTACTAGTATTATGTTTTAATATAATACTAGTAACATACAATTTGGGAAATACTTAAGATCGTTTCATTCTTACGCGGTAGACATGCCACACATCCGCACAGCCCGTTATGGTGCCTCGTTCTTAATGCGCACCGCAAAGGAATGGAACTCTTTGCCTCCTTATGTGTTCCCCGATCGTTACAACCTGGCCGTCTTCAAGGCAAGAGTCTCTCTCTCTCTCTCTCTCTCTCTTCAACCTATCGCAGTCCACTGCTGGACATAGTCTCCCCCATTTTGCGCCAGATATCCCGGTCCTCGCTTTTCTCATCCAGCCCCACCAGCGACTTCCGCAAGTCGTCGGTCCATCGGGCGGAGGCGTCCTACGCTACGCTTGCCAAGACGCGGTCTCCACTCCAGAACTCGTCTGCTCCAACGGCCATCGGTTCTACGACATACGTGACCAGCCCACTGCCACTTCAACTTGCTGATCCCGGGCTATGTCGGTAACTTTAGTTCTCTGCGGATTAAATCATTTCTGATCTTATCCCAAGAGAGACTCCAAGCATAGCTCGCTCCATTGCGCGTTGAGTGACTTTGAACTTGTGAACCAATCCCGCAGTCAGTGTCCATGTCTCAGCTGCGTATGTTAGCACGGGTAGACGCATTGCTCAAAGACTTTCGTCTTTAGTGAATAGGCTGTTTTAGCAGGCATGATCCATTCTCGGCCGCATCATCACTTACCAATCAGGTGAGATGACGGTCAAATGTCTGCCTATAGAGGACAAAAAAAGACTCACGGGCCAAATAGTGGCCCGGTCCTTTAAAAGGAATGTGTGGGGCTAAAGCCAACACCGCAGACACCCTTTTTAGAATGTTTAATCTTTGAGTTACACATAGCCAGCCACATAGCCGCCAGGTGTAAATACTATTGTAAATATATGGAAACTACGATACTGGCCTATGGAATTGGTTTTGTGCCTTTATAAAGTAAACTATTACTAGGTTGTAGACTTGGTAATCGTACGGTACCACCACAGTGCCATATATCGAGCCAGTGAATCCACTGGGTATGAGAGAACCCTAACATCAAATGATATATATATATATATATATATATATATATATAAAGGGAGATACATCACTCGTGCCTCTGAAACGAACCGCCAAATAGAATACAGTTGTTGGCTCTCCGTTTTGTAAACATATTACGAATCTACGCTTTTTACATAATTGCCCAACATCTGTCGTCACGGGTGGTGAGCGTAGGGTAGTCATCATCATCAGTTCATTAAACGTCCCCACCGAGGTACGAACCTACCTGTAAAAGGTGTATAATCCTTAGAAGTCCACGCGGCCCAGTGCGGGTTGGCCTTCACGCACAACCTTTGAATCTCTTCGCAGGCGTGCGCAGGTTTCCTCTCGATGTTTTCCTTCACCGTAAGAGTGTCGGATAACATACATATATTTTTGAAAATTCGAAAACACATTGGTTGCGGAATTTGAACCTGCCAGACCGGAAGGCAACAGTCCACACCAAAGAGCCACCGACGCTCTGTCGTGTCTATTAACTTAAAATGTATCAATCAAAATCAAATCAAATCAAAAATTGTTTATTATTTCCTGAAAAATTGTTAGAATTATAATATGTCGGAATCCCCTTTTAAGCAGAAATTGCCTGTACCAGGGGATTCCGCTCCTTCACAAATGCAGTACATACAACATTGAGCAATGACAAAATAAACAATGTCTTCAGGTAAATAATTTAAGTCTGACAACATGTATCTATAAGCTACTAGGTTTACAATAATATGTCTTATAACAGTTATACATTAAAATCATAGACATACATGCATGTATCCATCAGGTTACTAGGTTTACAATAATATGTCTTACAACAGTTTTACATTTAAATCATATACATACATGCATGTATCAATCAAGTTACTAGGTTTACAATAATATGTGTTTACAACAGTTTACATTTAAGTCATAATATACATGCATGTATCCATCAGGTTACTAGGTTTACAATAATATGTCTTACAACAGTTTTACATTTAAGTCATATATATACATGCATGTATCAATCAAGTTACTAGTTTACAATAATATGTGTTACAACAGTTTTATATTTAAGTCATATATATACATGCATGTATCAATCCAGTTACTAGGTTTACAATAATATGTCTTACAACGGTTTTTCATTTAAGTCATATATATACATGCATGTATCCATCAAGTTATTAGGTTTACAACAGTTATACATTAAAACGAGGAATTTCCGTTCGCCGTGCTAATCCATGACACAAGTATTTATGCAATATTGTGCTTGTTATATATTTATAAATGTGTGTATTTGTGTGTGTGTGTGTGTATGTGTGTGTGTGTGTATGTGTGTGTGTGTGTGTGTGTGTGTGTGTGTGTGTGTGTGTGTGTGTGTGTGTGTGTGTGTGTGTGTGTGTGTGTGTATATATGTGTGTGTGAGAGAGATAGTAATAATGTTTGTAGGTGTGTAAGTTTATTTCTGGATATTTTTATGATTTTTGGTGCTGTATTTACATATGCATCTATATGAATATGTTTCCAATAAAATTTTCTGTTTCGCAGTAGCTTAACTCTTTTACCCAATTTCTAATTATAGATTTACACTCATGAAAGTTTTTATTGTAAATTTGTGTTTCTTTATTAATTTTGTTATATAGAAAAGCTGAACGTGATTCAAATTGCGCCATAGCAAATTTAGTTTTTCTTTTGGGAACATGTACAATATTATAATTTCGCCTCCTTTCCACTATACTAGGATCATAACTCAGGGATAGGTGTTTTTTTAAAATTATCTGCATAATATAAAGTTTACGTATAGATAATAGGTCACTGATTTGGTATAAGCATTCTGTCGAAAAAGTTCTTTTTTTGAAGTACATTACTTTTAGTAAGGTGCGTTGTGCTCTCTCTGCTTCTAAGAAACGTGACTAAGTGTCCACCCCAGATTGGGATGCAGTATGTTATTATTGATTGGACTAGCGACAATTATTTTGTTCAGGACGGTTCTAGATTTATTATTTCGCCGTTATTATCTTTTGGGCTATATATCTCAGTGATTTTAAACATCCAATTGAATTTACGTATTCTCGATGCAATAAGTTCAATTTGAGGATACATGAAAGCCTTGGTCTAGCATTACACCTAGATATTTTACATATTGTACTTTATTATTTGAGGACAACTACACGTATCCTTAAAATTATCTAGCGCTCCACAGGTGTGTATTTTTATGTAAATTCTCGATGGGTTGAGATCTATTATAAATACTGAAGCAAATGTAGTTTGTCTTATCAATATGAGGGTGAGGAGATTATTTTGTAACCATGAGCAACCCGGGCCATCTGCTCTGCGCTTATTTTTACATCAGACCAACTACCACCGGTGAACACGATTGCTGTGTCATCAGCGTATGTATATAAGTATGATTATGCGTTCTAAATCGAGATTTTGTCTGTCTGTCTGTAGATGTCAAATTATATTATTCCTGACGCAAAATGGCAAATTAAATCAAAGCTATTGCTCCGTGCCATCCTTGAATACACAACGTAATCCCGAGCGGATGTCTGCTTATCCCAAACCTATTTGTCAGAGTTACTAGGATTTGGAAAATGAATTTCAACGCATCGAAGTCGCCTATAGTTGTTAGGTTTAATTATAACTAAAAGCAGCATTTAGGCAGAGAATTTGCGTATATTAGCAGATTTGTGTTTTTTTTTTCGAAAGGCCGACAACGCATTTCAGTGCCCTCTGGTATTGCAAATGTACATGGCGGCGGTGTCATTTACATCAGATGAGCCGTTTGCTCGTTTGCCTGCTATAGCATAAAAAACCCTTTTAGATTCCGACCGAAGTTCGTTACCGTGGTAACATCATATCGGGCCTATAACGGCCCACTGCAGGGCCAGGCCTGCAATACAGCATAGCTTTGGGAGATTGGACCGTCACCCAGCACGCGGGCCCAATACGGATTGGGTGTGTGTTACGACTACCATCCTAAGGTTATAGCCGGCACCGGTGGCATAGCGTGCCCATTCAAGCATAGAATCATCCTTTTTTTCTTTATTTGGATTGAACATAAAAACAATTACATAATAAAGGCTTAATACTAATTTCCAGACCAGTCTAACCAAACTAGGAAAATTTGCACAAAACGATGTTTAGCTTCGCGATTCGAACCCACGACTTCTGCGTCACGCAGCCAAACTAAACCCACAAGACCACGGAAGCAGCTTATAATAAAATAAAATATTGCGATTCCATCGGATTATCCTTAATTTTCTTTTAATATTTACTGTATATCAAAATCAAATCAAATCAAAAAATGTTTATTCAGTTTAGGTCCTTACAGAACACTAATGTCAAATGAAGCTACCACTGGTTCGGACGGCAGTTTTTTACTGAAAAGAAACCAGCAAGAATATCGTATGTAAATTATTTATATATATATCATCATCATAAGCTTATTAAACGTCCCCACCGAGGGGCACGAGCCTACCCGTATAGGGTGTATAGGCCTTAGTTGTCCACGCGGGCCCAGGTGGGTTGGTCGACTTCAAACACAACCTTTGAATCTCTTCACAGGCGTGCGCAGGTTTCATCACGATGTTTTCCTTCACCGTAAGAGCGTTGGATAACGTACATATATTTTTCGAAAACTCGAAAACACATTGGTACGTGGCGGGATTTGAACCACTGCTCCCGGGAGGAGAGTGACAGTCCACACCATTGAGTCACCGACGCTGTTATTATATAAACGTGACATAATTCAGGTCAATTTGGAAATAACTGTTTCGAACGGATACTAAGGCAACGGCCGGGAATTGAATCCGGCACATTACGTGTACATCCAATTAGGCGAGTCGCGGGCACAAAGGCGGCGGGCGCGGAAAAAATCGGGCGGAAAATTAAAACAAGTATAGTTCACGGGATAGGGTGTTAAAAATATGTTGTATGTGTTTTTTATTGATTCTCTGTTACAACGGTAAATATACTTATATATAGTATTTTTGAGAATGCATATTATACGGTATAAAATTGAAGTGGCAGTGGGCTGGTCACGCATAACTTATGGCTGTTGGAGCAGACGAGTCTGGAATGGAGACCGCGTCTTGGCAAGCGTAGCGTAGGACGCCCTCCGCCCGATGGGCCGATGAGCGAAAGGTTCGCTGGTGGACAATGGATGAGGGAAGTGGAGAACAGGGCTATCTGGCGCAAAATGGGGGAGAAATGTCTATCAGTGGTATTTTAAACAAGAGCAAAATTGGCCGAACCGACGGGAAAATACTAAAAAGGGAGGGATAATCTTCGTATGCAGTTATTGGTCGCATTTCACATTTCGCGCTGCGCTAAAAATTTATCACGTAGGGATTAAGCTGTTTTTGAATGACGAGGTTTTTATGGGGCTTTGGAATTAAGACTCAAATTACTAGTGAAATGAAATCTTAAAATCATTGACAACAATGTATTGAAAAATTTCCATTTTTTTTAATAGCTACTACTGAGTTTCTTGCTGGATTCTTCAAGTCTAGTCAATTCATAATTCATTTAATGAGATTAGGCTTACAAAAAGCACTTATGAACGTCAAAAAGAATAAAAAAATACAATAAAAAATACATTTAAAATACCAAAGTAAAGCACAATAATGAATCTTGTCGGTAGACAACAACAGTCCGAACCGGTCGTAGAATCTAGGTAATTTGACATTCGTAAGTGATCAACATCATCATCATCATCATCATTACCTAGAATGTCCACTGCTGAACGAAGGCCTCCTCTAATGATTTTCCCCAAACGGCAGGTACGAATAAAAAAAATTCGATGTATGGGGAAGCCCAAAATATGTGAATTTCAATAAAACCATCACCTCGTACCAAATACCTTTAGTCACGAATGCCGAAGTTTCCGCGGAATGCATATTGCATTCAATATTTTTAATCTGAATTTGGAATAGATTTTGTTTTGTACGTTTATCCGACGCTCTTACGGTGAAGGAAAATGTCATGTAGAAATTCACGCCTGCGATGAGATTCAAAGGTTGTGTTTGAAGTCGTTCAGTCCGCACTGGGCCCGCGTGTACGACTAAGGCCTATACACCCTATACGGGTAGACTCGTGCCCCTCTGTGGGGATGTTTAATCAGCTGATGTGCTTTATGTCCAGGAAATAGTTGATGCGTATAATTTCACTGATGTAAAAGAGTATGGATTCGTGATGTGCTCACAAAACAATCGAAAAAATGTTCCGAATGCAGCGACAGCACACATACACATATTTCCAATGAGCGTACATTTACCTTAACGAAGAGTCTACAAATGTGATTTTGAATTTAGTAGTATGCTGAATAAGTCCAATGTCATAACATTGTATTGAGTCCACTGACAGATGTGACAACCTGCTAATTATGAGAACAATGTTCAGTTTGCTGTCTCATTTCGCCTACGCAAAATCGTGTAAGGAGTGAAAGCATCAGGTATACGTTTTTAATTCGCTATTTTAGCCCGGATTCCATGCTTTAGCCATATTTCTATGGAACCAACGACCTCCTTGTCATGCAGTGATCTAAGCCGAACGCTGCCCACTAGACCACAGAGGCACTATTACGTTTACCTGTCACTACATACTCGTAGTTTAAAAATAAAAGTCGCTTGTTCTGTCCCTGTATCCCTATGTTATGCTTAATTCTTTAAAACTATGTAACGGATTTTTATGATTAGAGTGATTGAAGAGGAAGGTTTTTATTTTTTATTAAAAATTTGAGAGCGTTTGACTGAAACACCTGATCGCGCAAAACTTGCCTTGAAACCCCTAAATTGTATTTATCGGGACATATAGACGCAGGAAGTTCATTCACTGCATTGCAGTTCGGACGATGAATAACGAGCCGAACTTTATATGTATTTCTTCATTAAATAATGGAGAAATACTGTTATTTTTGGGTTTGAGCGTGCTTATTATCAGCATTGTACCTGTGCGAAGCCGGGCCGGGTCGCGTTTGTAAAATACAAATGGTGGACACGCAAAAGGTATTGTGAAATTCAAACTGTTGCTAAGTCTCCATCGAAACATTACATGTTCGTATTTACTATGGCTTCCTTCGTTTATAATATAAATGGAAATTCCTGGCCACGTCCAAGGTCTTTTCCCTATAATTCCCGACTTAAAACACCAAATAACAACGACTTCATCTAAGCCTGCTTAGCGTTTATATAGAAAACTCGATTTATCATTGACTTTTATTTTGTTGGCTTTGAAGTCAATTTCCCTTGTTCCTGTCATGCGTAAATAAAGCTTTGATAATTATAAAGAACCTTGTTTTGTGGGCCATAGAGTTGGTTTTTGAATGAACCCTTCACTTAATGTTCAAAGTTTAAAGACCGATTTTCACGCACTTTATAGGATTCCTATTAAATTGAAATCGTATTGTTTATATTAAATTTTTAAGGCAAAATGAAAATTCAACCAAAAACATGTCCACTAAAATGATGCCAAGACGACCATATAAGGTTAGCGCTGTGAAAAAATATAACAGATCTCATGTAGAGCCAAGCTGCTGAATCTACACGACCTAACTCTACCGACTCTAATTTCAACAAATTATACTCGTACATATCAGTAAGTATGTACGGCTTCGCCATTTCACTACCTTCGTGGAGGTGGTGCAATAGGTTTTAACAGAAATTTTCTGCCCCGCGCCACAAAATTGTGGCATGAGTTGCCGCTTGCGGTGTTTCCGGACAGATACGACCTGCAGACCTTCAAGAAAAGAGCGTACTCTTGCTTGAAAGGCCGGCAACGCATCTTTGTAGCTCCTTTGGTGTTGCAAATGTCCATGGGCGGCAGTATTCACTTTCCATCAGGTGATCTGTCTGCTCGTTTGCCCTTTCCTATAAAATAATTAAATAATTTGATTATGATCTTAAGTAAGTAACAAAACATCCAAGCACTCTGATCCGATATTTTTTGGCAGCCGTGTGTGATCGTCTTGGTAACATTTTAAATGCAATGCTTTTTGTGTGGTTTCAGTTCTTATCGTAAGTTGCTAGGCAGCCTTCTTAGTGTTTATTATTTGCTTAAGTCATCATCATCATCATCATTACAGCCTAATTATGTCCACTGCTCAGGGCCGATTAGGGGGGGCAGACGGGGCACGTGCCCGGGCGGCACGGTCAGGGGGCGCAAACCGACTAATGGACCACTCATCATTTACCTTACTTGCCCGCGGAATAAATAATAGTACAAGTGCATGGCCATAGAAAACGACTGATAAACCGGAGCGCGGATAAGGCATGTTACTGAACCATTACATTTTTTGCATAGTTCTAAGTAGGCGCCCGCAGATCACGGTCAGCAGGCGGGTGCAGCTGCGATCTGAGGAATGACGCTGTAAACGAAAACTCTCTCGTCGATCTCTATACAGGGCAGCAGTGTATTATTTCAAAGTTACGTAGTTATTTTCTATGTTAATTGATGCCAACTTAGCTGCTTTAAGCTATAATCATTTTCATGATGGACAGCTACAATTGAAAAAATAAAATAAACAATTAAGCTCTTTTACTTGCATCAAGCGACCACGTTTCTTAAGAAATATTACAAAATAAATTGGAAATAAAACACCTTTTTCATCCAGTGTGATTCGAAAAAGCTGAGGCGAGTAGTCTTATTTCATTATAGACTTAATTGATTAATATCAATACAATAATTGATAAATTGTAACTTTTTAATGACATTGCTTTTTTGCCGAGGTTAGGATGGTTATTGGCGTGGTGGTGTTCTTCTTCAAGAAAGGTGATTAAACTTTTCCCTCTTATTCAACCTATCGCAGTCCACTGTTGGACATTGGTCTCATTTTGCGCCAGATATTCCGGTCCTCCGTTTTTCTCATCCAGACTCCACCAGCGACTTTTCGCAAGTTGTCGGTCCATCGGGCCGGAGGGCGTCCTTACGTTACGCTTGCCAAGACGCGGTCTCCGCTCCAGAACTCGTCTGCTCCAACGGCCATCGGTTCTGCGACATCATTACCCACTGCCACTTCAGTTCGCTAATCTGGCGAACTATGCCGGTAATTTTAGTTCTTTTGCGGATAACATCATTTCTGATTTTATGTATAAGAGTCTCCCAACATAGCACGCTCCATCGCTCGTTGAGTAACTTTGAATTTCTGAACCAATCCGCAGTCAGTGTCCATGTCTCATCTGCGTATGTTGGTATGGGTAGGACGTATTTCTCAAAGACTTTTGTCCTTAAGCGTTGCGGAATCGTCGACGTGAAGATCTGATGTAACTTGCCTGATGCCGCCAGCCCAAATGAATCCTCCTACTAGCTTCCCTTCCGAAATTGTGCCGGTCAAGTTTTAGCCCAAGTAAACTTATTCTTGGACAATCTGGAGAAGGACGCCACCGACGCTTATCAGAACGCTACCGGTCTATAATTCTTCAAGAGAGCTTTATCACCCTTCTTAAAGAACGCTTGTGGACCACGCTTCCAGTGTAGTTCCCAGGTAGATGACGGCATTAAAAGAGCTCACCTAATGTCCTAAGGATGGGTTGTCCACCGGTGTTTAGGAGTTCTGTCGTAATACCGTCATCCCACGGGCCCTTTCATTTCTCAGTTGCTTCAGTGCTGCACTAATTTCGCTAACGTCAACATCCGGCATATCCTACGTACAATGGTGCCTTAGTAGGGCACGTAGATCTTCGCTGTCTTCGGTCTGTACTGATGAGCGCTCGACAAATCCATAGAATTTCTCAACCTCTTCCAGGATCTGTTGGCGTAATGTGAGTAGTTGGCCATCTGCTATATTAAGCTTCACCAGAATGCTCCTTCCAAGTGGTTTTTGGAAAACTTTGGGCCCCCTGTTCTCCTTAATAAGGTCCTTAATTAACCTTGTATTGAAATAGTAGAATTCTCTGCGAACGAGTTTTCGTATCCGCTTGGAGAGAGCCTAATATTCCGGGTATGATAAGTTAAAGTCAAAATTCATTTATTTAAATTAGGCTTACAAAAAGCACTTATGAACGACAAAAATATACAAAAATTACATTACAAAAAAACAAATTTATTTCTTTGAACTGTTCTTTAAGAGAGTCACGTGGTCTAAGGTTGTAGATAAAAGCTCTTTTTGTAGCACAAATATTGTATCAATGTCGGCAGCCGTACCCCACAACGGTAGACCATACGACATTACATTATAAAAATGACTAAAATAAACTAATCTTGCCGTTTTTACATCTGTTACGAGTTATCTTAGATATTAAAAGCTTATTGAAGAATTAACGACCCATTACGATATTGTGCCACATCTTCAAGTTATTCTCCAGAGTCATTATGATCCGTCTCGCGCATATGTTTGACGATTTCCAGCCCTCCGAACAAGCCGGGTTCCTCAAAGGCTTCAGCACCATAGACTACATATTACATACGCTGTGGCAGGTTATACAGAAGAGCGGAGAGTATAACTGACCATTATGTTTGGCGTTTGTGGACTATGAGAAAGCCTTCGATTCGATCGAGACTTGGGCTGTGTTTCATTCCCTCCAACGGTGCCTGACTTGACTACTGCTATATCGAATTGTTGAGATGTTTGTACGAGAGCGCTACTATGTCAGGCCGAGTACATGAAGAGCTTACCATTGGCTTATCATTGGCACCGAGGAGTAAGACAAGGAGATGTAATATCTCTGAAACTGATCACAGCTGCGTAAAAAGTTGCAGCTTTGTCCAAATGTCAATCAATTTGAGGACCTATTATATAAATTAGTGAAATAATATAGGATGATAAAGGTAAAAATAAATAAAAGAGGGCGGGGGCGGCATTTCTAAATTTTGCCCCACCCAAAAAAAATTGAAGATCGGCGCTGCCACTGCTGAACGAAGGCCTCCCCTAATGATTTCCACGCGGACCAGATCATCCGTCCATCTGTTTAGGGGTCGGCCTACGCTTCGCTTTCCGTTACGTGAACGCCACTCGAGAACCTTTCTGCCCCATCGGCCATCGGTTCTACGCACTATGTGCCCTGCCCACTGCCACTTCAACTTGCTAATCCTCTGAGCTATGTCGGTCACCCTAGTTCTCCTACGGATATCCTCGTTTCGGATTTTATCGCGTAGGGAGACACCTAACATAGCCCTCTCCATAGCACGCTGAGCAACCTTGAGTCTATTCAAGAGGCCCTTGGTGAGCGACCACGTTTCGCTTCCGTATGTCATAACTGGCAACACACACTGGTCAAACCAGTCAATCAGTTTGCTTAAGTACCTACTTATTATAGGTTTTGTAAGTTACTGTCTACAGTCTCGTGTAAACTTTTATGTCCACATACATAAAATTGGTGAGTCTCATATAAATTTCAAAACTTCCCCCATTTAGGGGATGGAAAGTGAAAGTTATAATTTTATGATTTTTTTTTTGTCAATTGTGTACTAATCTTAGGTTACATACCAAATTTCTAGCACTTCAGAAAGTAGTCAAACATGTTGATGATCATCAGTGTGTCGGTGACAAAGTCGGTTTATTTTGGATTTCGATAAAATCAAAAGTATTAGAGCTTGAATTGAAACTTTGTATGTTTACTAAGTTTATTATCGACATCATATCCGGAAAATATGAACTACCTGGTACATCGGAAACCAACTCCATGAGAGTTCAAAAAACGACGAAACATTTCGAGAACTTGACCTGGCGGGGCACTAGATAGATACAATTTAGAAGATCTGAAAAGACATAAGTACGTGGCAGGATTTTAACCTACACCCTCCGACGACCGACGCTCTCAATACTATAATAAGTAATCAATATAAAGTAATAAAGTCATCATCATCATCAGCTCATTAAACGTCCCCATCGAGGGGCACGAGCCTACCCGTATAGGGTTAGTCGTCCACGCGGGCCCAGTGCGGATTGGACGACTTCACACACAACCTTTGAATCTCTTCGCAGGCGTGCATGACGGTTTCCTCACGATGTTTTCCTTCACCGTAAGAGCATCGGATAACGTACATATATTTTCGAAAATTCGTAAACACATTGGTACGTGTCGGGATTTGAACCTCAGCCCTCCCGGTAGGAATTGAGCCACCGACGCTAAAAAAATAACAAGTAATGATGTATAATTAAGGCTCAGACCCCTTCTAACATTAATAGTCTTTATCGACACCCACGATACGCTCCATAAAACCAGTACACATTTAACGAGTTACGTACAAAAACGATTTAATGAAGCCAACACAATAGATAAGGCAATTATTGGGCGAAATAGAGACGCGAATATGTAGATATTGATCTGGTCACAGGCTAAAAATATATGGTAGGTTTAGTACTGAGTCGTCTAGGTTGGTACCACAGCATATCGTCCCGTGAAATACCTGTGTTATGCTTAATCGATGATATGCTGTATATATAAAGGTAGATAAGCCACCCGTGACTCAAAAACGAACCGCCAAATAAAATACAGTGATAAGCTCTTTGTTTAGTTAAATGTACTCTCATTCGAAATATTCTCGAAATATGTGTATGTGTGCTGTCGCTGCATTCGGTTTTTTCGATTGTTTTGTGAGACATATATAGACGACATTTGACGATCGATTGGTCTAATAGTTGAGGCGTCGGTTAACAAAGGTTCGATCCTTGGGTAGAACAAACATTAATGTGCTTCATGCCTGTTTATATTAGTCTAGATGTTTTTTATTCAACATGTATGCATTTACATAAAACAGTGTATAAGTATAAAAATAATAATTCATTTATTTCATTCCACATCAATTGAACCAATAACCGTCGTCGTGCCCAGCGTGCCCAGCGTGCCCTTTCAGCTGCACGCGGGAGGTCGTGGGTTCGAATCCCGTGATAAGACAGATTAGTGAAAAGTCACTTTGTGGATATCATACATAGGTTACTAGGTTTACTAGATGGTAGATTCGATACTGAGTCGTCCGCCCACCGCAGTGCCAGATATCATCCCGTGAAACAGGAGCGTTATGCACTTTTGTGTTTCGGAATGAGGGCACTGTAGCTAGTGAAATTATCGGGTATAAGAGACCTAACATCTGTTGTCTCGGGTGACGGGCGCAGTGCGGCATTGGTGGAGGATAATAACTATCTGTCAGTTGTTGGTCTCCTTTAATGCCGCTCTGTCATGGTCTGGCGGATCACTTACCATCAGGTGAGTGTCCATCCCGTCCTGTACACTTATAACATAAAAAAACGTATGATATGTGTGAATTTACGTGCTGTGTAAATGTTGATAGATATTTATTTATTGTCACCCCAGAATGTGTCTCGTTGTACTATTGATTGTGCTCTGTGGTCACTGCAGTACAGTTTCGATAGTCCACACCGAAACGGGAATTTACAATACGTGGTATGGTTATCAGAATATTTTTGGCACACAACAGTATGGCAGACAAAGCTTTGTTAGCGTAAATTGTATGAATGTGGCTTACTTTAAATAAATAAATATCTACTGACAATCACACAGCGCCATCTAGCCCCAAGTTAAGCGTAAAGCCTGTATTATGGGTACTAAACAACGGATAAACATACATGTATACATTTTTTTTTGTAAATACATACATATTATACATAGAAAACACCCAGACCATTACAAACAGACATGTTCATGCACACAAATGTTTGTACTGCCCGGGGATCGAACTCGGAACCCTTAGTGTTGCGGCCGACCTCTCAACCGCAACACCAAATGGGTCGTCCTTTATCACCCAGGTTTAAATAGTTTTTCTCACCAAATGAGCATTTTGAGCATTTATTCTTTTTTCCCGCACAGTATCAAATGAAGGAGTTTGTAAGAATACTTTATTTATTATTATTTATGTTATATTTATTAATGTAATTATTCTTCTATTTCGTTTTATGTTTGTTTTTTTTTACATTCACACAGCACCATCTACCCCAAGTTTAGCGTGAAGTCTGTATCAGGGTACTAAACAATGGATGAACATTTTTTTTTTTGTAAAACATACACATATACATAGAAAACATCCAGACCATTACAAACAGACATGTTCATGCTAACAAATGTTAGAATTTAGTGTTTCCTCGTCATTGACACCCTTCAGTCAATGCCTTAGCGTTTCTTAATAGCAACACTAAAGCAATGAAGATTGCGCGTCGCAGTTCTTCAGATTCATATTCATATTATTGTTGTAAACGCAACGCTCGGCCATTATTCCTTTGGGCTGCGTCCCGCTAACATCGACATGTTTTTATATCAATACACAAGTTTTTAGATTATTGAGTTTTTAGTTCTTATTTAATTCTATTGAGTCCTGAGGAAGTTGACACAGGGTTTTATCTGAATTTACATGCTTGACAGGCGAGTGGCGATTGGTATAACTATAGGTTAAATCAATGTTAATTTACTGCCTGCCTGCGAATATATTCAAAGGTTGTGCGTGAAGTCGGCCAATCCGCACTGGGCCTGACGACTAAGGCACATACTGGATATCCCGGTCTTCCGCTTTTCTCATCAAGCCTCCACCAGCGACCTTTCGCAAGTCGGCCCATCGGGCCGAAGGGCGTCCTACATTACACTTGCCAAGACGCGGTCTCCACTCCAGAACTCGTCTGCTCCAGCGGCCATCGGTTCTGCGACATACGTGACCAACCCACTGCCACTTCAACCTGCTGATCCAGCGGGCTATGTCGGTAACTTTAGTTCTATTACGGATTAAATCATTTCTAAGAGCAACTATTCAAATTTGCAAATTATTCATAAACTCTACGTAATCAATTAACTGGTTCCAACCGTGGTATAATTACAGACCACAGCTACTAAAATCATATTAAATATTCAGAACTCTAATGGGGAATCGTTATGAAATTAGGTGATTAACGTTTTGGTATATTAACCTGTAACATTAGGTTAATAATAAATATCTAGTGATATTCACACTGCGCCATCTAGCCCCAAGTTAAGCGTTAAGCCTCTAGTATGGGTACTAAACAACGGATAAACATTCTGATACACTTTTTTTATAAATACATACATATTTTACATAGAAAACACCTAGACCAATACAAACAGACATGTTCATGCACATAAACGTTTGTAATGCCCGGGGATCGAACCCGGAATACTTGGTGTAGTAGCCAATTTTCCGCCGATCATTACCCATGGGTCGTCAAATCCGACCAAAGGTGTGATGTCAATCAATAAATTAAGAGATATTTTCAATAAGATACTTGTTGATAAAATAGTGGGCCACAAACTCGCGAGCCTAATGTGTGCCATCTAAATGTAGTTTCAACCAAGGTGTGGACCAATTTTGCACCGAGGTACTTCAGATACTTGGCTATCCACCCAGTGACCGATTACTGCGATAATTGAATGATTTAGTCTATTATCAAATTTCTAGCTAGCACAGGCTAGTCAAAAGGTCAAAAGGCTGGATGAGAAAAGCGGAGGACAGGGATATCTGCCGCAAAATGGAGGAGAACTATGTCCAGCAGTGGACTGCGATAGGTTTAATAGGATAGGCTAGTCATAGCCTTTTCGCCTACGAGGAATCATCTTATGACCTTGATCTTAATCTTACAGAGGAAAATATGCACTAATAAAATATTCATCATTTGTGTCACGCGTTGGAAAATCTTAAGGATATTGAGCATATTTAAGTGCTCTATTAAATATTCAAGGAATATAAAACAACTATATATTAGTTCTTTGTGCATTTAGCACGTCATTTAAAAATAGCTGTTGCAATGTTAGCTCGTACATTTTGTTTGCTGCTTTGCGTAAGTGTCTTGCATGTAAGTGCATTTCCATCACCGCAGGATATAAAAGATGATAGCAACACTTCTGCACCTGGCGATATTGCAACTGACGATTCAAATGTTGAAGGTGGAGTAACCGATGCAACTGCAGCTGCAGAATCCAGTACTAATGAGTCAAAAATAGGATCTGGTGAAGACGCTGATACTAAGAATCAAGCAGATGATACTGGTGTAGTAGATGATGAATCTAAGAAAGAAGAATCAGATGATGAGACGGGCAGTACAGATGCAACTCCTGAATCTAAAGCTGATGATTATGATAAACGAGCTGTAGTAATAAGTAAGGCCTTTATATATGGACATGAATTAGTGGTCACATCTAAAGATTTAGGTGACAGCAAACTGATATGTCAAAATGTTAACACACACAATCAAAAGATAGATGTGAGATGTATAATTGTAAAGATGTAAGTATTATTGTTGTTATATATAGGGTATTTTCTAAGGCCGATGCTCCACTAACGAATCCAGGTTCATTGCCCACCCATTAGATTTTTTGCATATTATCTCTTTGTATGATAGGGAGATTTGGATTGATAGGGAGATGTTATGGATTTTTGCCTAGGCTTGGTTTCATATCTGTCATTGTTTTTCCAATGTCTAACTTTGACTTTCATTTAACTCATTCCAGATCGGAACATTCGGAGTCATACCCGGAATTTGTGAACGTTAATCCAAAATTTCTGGCAGGCCAAGCGTATTTGTGCCAAGAAATAATAAAGCCACGCGTCGGTCTACTACAGGAGTTGTGTTTGGGGTGAGTGGTTTCTCTGTCTTTCTCTTTATCAAACTGTTGAAGTCCACTGCTTGAAATATCATCATCATCAGCTCATTGTACTTACCCACTGAGGGTCACAAGCCTACCCGTAAGAGTGTATAGGACTTAGTCGTCCACGCGGGCCCAGTGCAGATTGGCCCTCTTTACGCACTACCTTTGAATCCCCTCGCAGGCGCGCACGTAGGCTTTTCTCACGATGTTTTTCTTCACCGTAAGAGCGTCAGATAAATGGGGATATAATTTCGAAAGTTGGTAACACATTGGTACGTGGCTGGATTTGAACCTGCACCCTCCAAATCGGAAGGTCACAGTCCAGTCCACTTGTTGGTAGACTCGACACTGAGTCGTCTAAGGAGGTTCCACTGCAGTGCCAGATATCGTCCCGTCAAATAAGAGTGCTACGCACTTTTGTGTTTCGGGATGAGGGCACTGTATGAGTAGCTAGTGAAATTACCGGATATAAGATACCCAATATCTGTTTTCTCGGCTGACGGGCGCAGTGCGGCATTGATATAATAACTGTCTATCAGTTGTTGGTCTCCTTCAATGCCGCTCTGTCACGGTTAGGCGTATCACTTACCATCAGGTGAGCGTCCTGGCAGTCCTGTTCACTTTGTAACATAAAAAAGTCCCCAACAATTAGCCAAAGATGCTCGAATTATGTTATGTATTGTAATTGCCTTTTTTTTGCAGACCACATAATTGGATCTATGACCCTGTAGCTTTTGTTGGCGGCGATTATATTGGCTTCGTTCATGCTCAGTATAAGTAAGTACCGTCGTCAACCACTCTTACATTAATTCATAGCTTAGATTAACAATAAACCACCTACATACACAATCACGAAGAAACATCAAACAAAAAATATCCGAGCCGCTTGACATATATTTACAAACAAAATTATTCATTAAAATTTTATCCATAAGGCTTTATTAAAAGCGTACAATATCAAGAGCGTCGGTGGCTCAGTGGTGTGGACTGTCGCCTTCCTACCGGGAGGGCTGAGGTTCAAATCCCGACACGTACCAATGTATTTTCGAATTTTCGAAAAATATATGTACGTTATCCGACGATCTTACGGTGAAGGAAAACATCGTGAGGAAACCTTCATGCACGCCTGCGAAGAGATTCGAAGGTTGTGTGTGAAGTCGTCCAATCCGCACTGGGCCCGCGTGGACAACTAAGGCCTATACACTCTATACGGGTAGGCTCGTGCCCCTCGGTGGGGACGTTTAATGAGCTGATGATGATGATGATGATCAAAAGCACGTGCATACTAATGTCACTGACATGTAGCGAGCGACATAATTAAGCGGCAAAATTTTGCCCATCGTGTTTTATTTTAAAAATTTGCTTTGTGAGTCAAGCGTACTGCACCATAACAATTCAAGTTCGCACACCACCCGCCAAACAAAACTGTTTTTGAGCACCCATGATGTCTAAATCTTAGATCATCCGCCTTACAGCCCTGACTGGAGCCTTAAAGATTTTTCACCTTCCCCATAATTCAGCAGCACTCGTGGACAACGCTACAGTTCACCCGAAGAAGCTTTGGCGCATACAAATTGGCCATTTTGATTACCCAAAACTGAAGTGGGATAAATGTATTAAAAACGGGTTGGAAAGCATGCAACATTGTATTTAATATCGTGCAGAAATCTTAGAAACATAATAAATGATATTACTATTAATATTAAATTGTCTATACTCATTTCAAACGTCACAATTTAAAAGGCAGCCTTATTATATGGCATTTTTAGCTGATGATGATGATGATTTACGAGTATATTTATGGTATCCAAACCTATAATATCAATTTGACTTACTTTCTCGAATTCAGTGACAGCCATTACCTTTCACTGTAGATTTTTCTGTCCAAAAAATAATAAGTTTTATGGATGGTAGACTCGACACTGAGTCGTCTAGGTAGGTACAACCGCAGTGCCAGATATGCTCCAGTGAAACAGGAGTGTTATGCACTTTTGTGTCTCAGGATGAGGGCACTGTAGCTAGTGAAATTACCGGGTACACGAGACCAAACATCTGTTGTCTCTGGTGTCGGGCGCAGTGCGCCATTGATAGAGGATAGGTAATTACTGTCTATCAGTTGTTAGTCTCCTTTAATGCCGCTCTGTCATGGTCTGGCGTATCACTTACCATCAGGTGAGCGTCCTGACCGTCCTGTATTAATAAATTGATAGCGATTTTCTTTCAAAATGTAGATTTTCTTTATAAAAATAAACCATAAACTACATGTTAAACCAGTAAAAGTGCAAAAGGCTATCGAGCCAACACCGCGCCGCACCTTTTCGGATGAGTTATATTTATAACTTCGCCGTTTCCAATACCGCTCTATCTGTATTCTGAAATGCTGAAAAATTGTACGCGACGGAGTCGCTGTCATGTGGTGTGGGCCCGTAGGGTTTACCTCATTTTATTGGTGGCATAAGTTAAGCAACAATCGCAATGGTCGGTCAAAGGATGATCATCAACTCAATAACGTCCTCACCGAAGACGATAAGGCCGTAGTCGTAAGGAGTAGACTCGGTACTGAGTCGTCTAGGTAGGTACCACCGCAGTGCCAGATATTCCGGGAAACACGAGTGTTATGCAATTTCGTGTTTCGGGATGAGGGCACTGTATCTAGTAAAATTACCGGTATAAGAGACCTAACATCTGTTGTCTCGGGTGTCAGGCGCATTGATGGAGGTAAATAACTGTTTATCAGTTGTTGGTCCATTTCAATGCCGCTCTGTCGGGGTCAGGCGTATCACTTACCATCAGGTAAGCGTCCTGACCGTCCTATTCACTTCTTAACATATAGAAAATAATTTAAAAAATCTGGCACTACGGTACCTACCTACCTAGACGACCTAACGTACCTAGCTAGACGACTCAGTATCAATCCTTTTTAGTCAATGATATTCTGTATATATAAAGGTAGATACGCCATCCGTGCCTCAAAAACGAACCCCAAAGAGAGTACAAGTTGTAGGCTCTTTGTTTTGGTAGATGTACGCTCATTCGATATATGTGTATGTGTACTGTCGCTGCATTTGGAACACTTTTTTCAGTTGTTTTGTGAGCATATCACGCATCTATACCTTTAAATCATTGTTTCTAGTTAAAAAACTGCCAGTTAGGTAGTTAATTAAGAGGTTCTCAAAGAATAGAGTTGCTGTCTCTAAGGCAACCCTAGAAAGGCAAAAACCCTATAAGATGTATATTGTGCAAAGCGATCAGCACGAGAGTTATGGGCTATAACTCGGGACAGTCGCCCAGGCCCAGGCCCAGGGAGGTTGCCGATGAGGTTTTACGACTTCTCAGATTACAGCCGACAATTGATCCTTAGCTTTGTTATAAATATTGTAGCGTTCAAACGTATGAATTAGCTTACCCGCGGTGTTACCCGCGGTATAAAATATTCTCCCGCAGTAAAACGTAGCCTATGTGTTAAGGCGTCAGCTATTAAAATCGCTTCGTAAGGCGCGCGGCACGCAGTACATTGCATTATTTTCAAAAATAAAAAGTTTTATTCTAAAACAAAAGTAGCCTAAGCTTTTCATTGTTACATCAGCTACCTGCCAAATGTCCAGTCAAAATCAGTCCAGCCGTTTCAGAGATTCTAAACAGACAGACTGTGATTTTTTTTTAAATTGGTATTTGGTTTATGGAGTTGAGTGAAGTTTGCCTTTATTTAAGCTTGGCTGAAGTTTGTTGTGATACAGGACCATTTCGGAAAGGTTATGGCAACAAAGGGTTTATTGAAATTAATTATAATTTTTCTTTTGATTACAAATATGAAAACGACGTTCACACAACGTCATAAATCTCCAAGTAAAGCAAAGAGCTAGTACGATAAGTACCAAAGTAATTGGAAAACACTTAAACAGCTTTTTTTTTGGTACGTGCATATTATACATAGAAACACCCATGCAAAATTTTGAATTTTTTCTTCTTTTTTCATTTTCTTTCTAAAATAGTTTCTGTGTTTAAAACTATTCTTGATAATCCTGCTAGTAAATAAAATAAGTTAACCCTCAGAAGGTGGCCATCATAAATTGTGTGACCAATTTGGCAATGCGGTCGCTACGGTACACTGCTCGCATAAACTTCGGAATCAATAGACAGATTAACCCTCCGCGGGTCGACAAGGCCCGCTTGACCGCACTCGACAACGGTACTTGGAATTTTGGGGTTATCTGGAACACCATGGAAAGTTCGGATGTTGTTAACCCTTTGTAGCGAATGAGAGCGATAATTGTATTTTTATGATACGCTTTGAGAATTTCTGTAGACTGTAGCAAATGTCATAAATGCTGCTGCAAATGCGAACAGTTGTTGGGGCAAGCATCGTATGGGCTGCTCCACAAAGCGTCTGATACCTCATTCATACACACTGGAAAAAACACATAAACTTTCGCAAAATAATACAATTGCTCTTTATGACCAAGATTCTCATATTCAATAAAAAAAATATGATATGGATATCGTCAAATTTTTGACGTAAAAAAAACACAAATTGAATATTAGATTTTTGACAAATTCGGTTCGTATCAGACACTTCATCATTTTTATCAATTAATGGACCACACTTGACAATGGTAAAAAAAATTTGGTTTTTTTTAATACTATGAGAAGTTTGTCTAACATCGAAAGCGATTGTAAAATCCATAATCTTACCCTTAAACGACCTTATTCATTTCTCCATCAAATTGCATTCCCAAAACAAAAGAGTGAAGTATTCTAATCATCAAGAGAAAATTGTCAATAATTTGACGAGAAATACTTAATTTAACTATAAAATGTTACACGATGGTAATATTGTTAAAAAGCGATTGTTAAATCGAAAATCTCACGCTGAAGACCTGACAATCCCTCTTTCGAATTAATTTTCAAATTACATTCCAAAAACAAAGATATAATCCAATCAACGAGAGAAACATTCGCAATAATTCTACGATAAATTCTTAATGCACTTCGAAAATGTCGAATTCATACTATCGAAAGCGAATGTAAAATCCAAAATCGCACAGATTCGAACAGATTCGTTTGATTAACTCATAACAATTGCATCGAAGATTTAATTAAAGCCCAATGCAGTGGGACCGTTGTGGGCGAGCCCCCCCACTCCCCCCTACGTGTCATGAATAACAAATGTCGTATTATGTAGCAACTATTTGCGGCTTCCAATTATCGGTTTGTTGACTTCGGTGCTTTAGGCTGTGGTTTATTTGTGTTGGCGCTGACGCCTGGTGGAGGCTTTGTAGGAGGGATATAGATGTAGCATATAGCTATATATTAATACTAGCTTGCATGTGTACCCACGGCTTCTCTCGCGTTAGGAAGTATTATTTTTCATCCCCTATTTTATCCACTTAGTGGTGGATAATAGCTTTATGCATGCAAAGTTAGACCGGCCGGTTTAAAATTGACAAAGTTCATAAAATTTTTCTTCCCCTATTTTATCCCTTTGGGCTTGAATTAATCAAAATCCTTTCATAGCTGATGCCTACGTCATACCATCTACCTGTATGCCAACTTTCAGCCCGATCCGTCCAGTGGATTGGCCGTGCGTTGATACTACGAATATGTCAGATAGTCAGTCAGTCACCTTTGAGTTGTATATATTTAGATATATCAATACAAATTCACACAACGTCCTCTAGCCCCAAATTAAGCATTTACCAAATAATGGGTACTATATAATGGGTTAACATATTTATATACTTTTTGTCAAAAAACCCACACACTCGTTGTACTTTTGGAGTTGTGAGTATCCGTGGGTAGCGGTATCACTTACATCATGTGAAGTGTGAACCGTCTACTAGTTTGTCTATAACAGAAATGAAAACAAAATTTGTTTTTATTTAAAAAATTGGGATGGTCAGAACGCTCGTCTGATGGTAAGTGATTCGCCTGACCGTGACAGAGCGCCATTGATTGAGACCAACAACTGATAGAGAGTTATTACTCTCCATGAATGCCGCATTGCGCCCGTCACCGTCACGACAACAGATGTTAGGTCTCTTATCCGGTAATTTTACTCGCTTGAAATTATTATTTGTCAGTTGTTAGGTAACTACAGCCCTGTGCGAGTTTCAGTATATTTTTTAATTAATTTAGGTTACAGGTAGAAGCTGGATAAGGAAAGCGGAGGAGTTGATTATCTGGTGCAAAGCAAAATAAGGTAGATCTGAGTTCAGCAGTGGACAGCTATTGGGGCTTAGAGAGAAAAGGCTGGTTGCTATATTGCAAACATCTTCATCATCAGCTCATTATATTTATGTCCCCCTGAATGGCATCAGCCTACCGGTAAAGGGGGTCTTGATCGTCCACGCGAGCCCAGTGCGGATGGTCGACTTCACGCGCCTTTAAATCTCACATTAACGCTTTCAACAAAAACAAAACATATCAGGTATTCAGTACAGTACATTCATGAATTTAATTTAAAAGCTTTTTCAGTTTGTTTTCTTATTTAATAATATCCGATATTCTAAACCACAGCACAAATTCTTTTCACACTATTGTAAGAAGTCATCATTGCTTGTATCTTCATCCCCAATAATCATTGGATAATTTCTCCTGAAACCAAAATATTGAAATTATAGGACTGCCTCTGGTCTAGTGACCCGGTCTTGGGTTTGAATCCCGCGGGGAAATATCAAATTTAATAATCAATAAATAAATATCTACTGACATGCACACAGCGCCATCTAGTCCCAAACTAAGCATTTAGCATGTAATATGGGTACTAAACAACATACTTACATACATTTTTTTGTAAATACATACATATTACACATAGGAAATAATCAAACCAGTACAAAAAGACATGTTTGTACTGGTTTGATTGTTTCAAACACACACACAAATGTTTGTACTGCCCAGGGATCGCACCCGACACCCTTGGTGTTTGAGCAGACGTCTCAACCACTTTGTACGTCCTTCTATACGAGCAGTCTGTGGGTGGACTGTACGCAGGGGCAGTACACGCTCTAAACGTCCAGTATAATAATGCATTTAGGGTGCTGTTGGGACTGCCTCGACTTTGTAGCGCATCGGGGATGTTTGCTGAAGCACGTGTGGACTGTTTTTATGCAACCATGCGCAAGCGGTGCACCTCCCTGGTGCGCAGGGTACGCGCCAGCCCTAACACCATATTGCGAATGTTTTCTGTGCGTTTTGACTGCCGGTACATGTGTCATTGTAATATGATACATTTACCGGCGTATAAAATAGTATTTTAGATTTTCTTTTAATTTTTTATTTTATTTTGTTTTAAGTATTATTTATTATTTTGATTATTTTATTATTTTGATTTTAACTAAATGTTAATATTATTTATTGTCCTATTCATGTCATTTATTATTATTATATTAAAAAGGAAAAAAATAATTCATTTTGTAATCTTAACTTCATATTAGTGGTATTGTTTTTATTTTTCATTGTAATTTGATTATTAGTACATGTTATGTTGACTGAAATAAATGAATTATTATTATTACACCATCATCATCATCATCAGCTCATTAAACGTCCCCACCGAGGGGCACGAGCCTACCCGTATAGGGTGATTAGGCCTTAGTCGTCCACACGGGCCCAGTGCGGGTTGGACGACTTCACGCACAACCTATGAATCTCTTCGCAGGCGTGCATGAAGGTTTCCTCACGATGTTTTCCTTCACCGTAAGAGCGTCGGATAACGTACATATATCTTCGAAAATTCGAAAACACATTGGTACGTGTCGGGATTTGAACCTCAGCCCTCCCGGTAGGAAGGCGACAGTCCACACCATTGAGCCACCGACGCTCTTACACCAAATCGGTCGGGATTGTTCTTATCATTTTATCTGAATATGCATTGCAACATGAGGATTTCTTCAATTTTGAGTGGCTTGATGTCTTTCATAGGTTCGTCAACTAAAGTGAAGGCAAGAAGGTAACTATTGACAACAGGTGGTATAGTAATGCCTGTTTGACATTAAATATTATGAATTAAGACCTAGTGAGTTTTATATTAAGTCAACATCATCATCATCAGCCCATTAAACGTCCCCACCGAGGAGTACGAGCCTCGCCTGCGAAGAGATCAAAGTTTCTGTGGGAAGTCGGCTTATCCGCATTGGGCCCGCGTAGTCGACTAAGCCTATACACCCGCGTACGGGTAGGCTCGTAGTCCTCGGTGAGGACGTTTAATGAGATGATGATGATGACGACACTTACAACATTATTGTTAATGGTTTAAAGTAGTAATGATATAGTACAATGAATTGTCTGATAATGTTACCAAACAAAATCTTCCATAAGATAGAACGAATGAGTGCAACATTTTACTATAACGATTCTCTAAGTGGAAAAATTAAAAAATAAAACGAGAAACAATAACGATTCTTAGCGGAAACATTAAAGTTAACGGAATTGGAGACTTGGCCATAGGAAAAGGTATATTTGCCCTGTATTAAGAAACTTACCTTTTCAAAACACATCGATGATAGGTTATAATATTTTGTTCATTTACTCCCACATTACACTTATATCTTTCACCGTTAACTATTTTATATATTTTCTTGAAATAAAACACCTTTTCTATTCCGATGCGGTTATCTTTAATCGTTATGATTTTATTAATATCTTCTAGGTTCACCTTATTAGTTACTGTGGTAATTGCTTCGATAGGTTTTTCTGTCGTTGGTAAGTCAGTGGTTTTAGTTTCTTCTGGGTAATCTTTGTTTATTTCACCATTGGCTTTTTGAGTAAAATCATCTAATGTATTGGTGTTTCTTTTGAAAATCTTTTCTCTTGTAACTTTTCCTGTTACTGGTTTACCCGTAGTGGTTAAATCGGTATGCAATTCTGGCTCACGTTCAGTGATTGGATGAAAATATTTATAATTTATTATTGTCTCTGTAGCTTTGGATACGTTAAATTTTAATGCTCCTAGTCGAATTATTGCATCGTCAGTATCTTCCTCTTCTCGCTCAGTGCATGATCAAAATTCTCTTCCTTGTTCTTCACTATACCATCCGTAGTCTTTCTTGGTTCGTTATTAACATGTTTATCATTAGAATCACTTACTTTTGCTTCTTTTATAACATTGTGTGGTGCAGTCTGCGACCAAGCAACCAAGGTCATGATACAAAAATAACGTATGAACATCACGGTGATTTCAAAAAATCTGTGAACAGGTTTGGTATCTTTGGCATTTATAACGATGCGCAAAGAATCGGTTAGACCAAGAGCTAGGAAACTACCGCAATTGAAATTGTTGATAATTTGGAATCGTACTAAATGTGGGCTTTATAGATTACTCATTAGTGCTAAATTAAGAACATACTTTGGTTTAAAATAATACACTTATTAACTTATAAAACTATGGTATAACGTCGTTGAAACGTGGATTATCTGAATTACTAATCTAATTAAAGGGCCGGCAACGCATCCCTGTGACCTCAGCTGTTGCAAATATCTATGGGCGGCAGTAACACTTTCCATCAGGTGAACCGCATCCTCATTTGCCTCCCTATGTTATAATAATAAAAAAAATCCCTAAATTGTATGTTACACAATATTTGTTTTCGATACGTACTTATTCTATAATTGATTTATTCGGCACATCAACAACGTAAACATAAACATCATTAAAATGTACACAAGTGATAAATAATCTAGTGTTTTCATCATTATAGTAATGTACAGCATGTTCCAACTATAACGTTTTTATTACAATAACAATTTACTTACTTATATAAACATTTTATAATTTAACTGCCTTTTGCCCGCGGCTTCGCTCGCATTAAATTCGGGATAACACGGTACTTTCATTTATCACTATACATAGGATTTCCCCTCCCTCCAACTTTAAAGGTTTCGGGGTCAATTTCAGAATTTTTTCTAGCGAAAAATATGTTATAGTGAGCTAACCTTAAAAGATAGATATATGCTGTCGCGGACTTTTTTGTAGACCTTTAAAAGGAGAACAATCCTCTCATACATGACTTTTGTGAAACTTTAACCGTTTACTCAGCGTACGCAGCGGAAGCTCCAAGTATGAAAAAATACCCCCGATTTTGAAACATTCTTCATTGTTGATCCGTTTCCATTACTTGTAGCGTGATGATATATAGCCTATAGCCTTCCTCAATAAATAAGCTATCTAACACTGAAAGAATTTTTCAAATCGGACCAGAAGTTCCTGAGATTAGCGCGTTCAAACAAACAAACAAACTCTTCAGCTTTATATATTAGTATAGATATAGATCAGCACATAATTCTAACTCAGTGTTGTTATTGCATGTATCGCTACTTTGACAGATAGCACTATGGGAAGATCATGAATAATCTAATATATTAATAATTTAAAATATCAAGTGATAAAATTATTTTTCTTGAAACGAAAATTAACATAAAGCCAGTCTCTTGAAATATACTAATCACTAAAGATGGTAGAGGGTCTTCCCTGGTACTTCCCTCAGACATATGAGCAATACTTTAGCATTTTATACTGTATCAGTAATATGTAGTCAGTCTCCGAGTCAAGGTCAACAAACTGCAAGCCAGTTGTGATCACAAAAATCGGTATTCTTGAGGATAATTATAGAATTTCCTCGTCATTTTATTGGCTTGGATTTACCTATGCAAATACTTGTGTTACGGGTATTATAATATGCAAATAGAGGTTTAATTAATTCAATCTTCAAAATAATTAATTCTTCGCCAGATATCCCGATCCGCCGCTTATTTCATCCAGTCGCAACCAGTGACCTACGGGCCGGAGGGCGTCTACGCTACGCTTGCCAAGACGCGGTCTCCACTCCAGAACTCGTCTGCTCCAACTGCCATCGGTTCTGCGACATACGTGACCGCACCCTTGCCACTTCAACTAATGATCCGGAGGGCTAAGTTGGTATCTTCAGTACTCTGACGAATAATATCTTTTCTGATTTTATCGCGATAAACCTTGAGTAAGGAATCTGCATTGCCCATTAAGTGAATTAGTCGTGCAGAAAGTATCCATGTCTCAGCTACGTATATTAGTAAGGGTACGACCACAGATTTCCCAATACAGGAGATGGGGGCAAGCCGCGGTTTTAAGTGCGACAAATGTAAGCTCAACGAGCATACACTGGCTGCCAGTTTACGCTCTGTGAGACGAGTCAAGACGCACGCATATTAGAATAAATTACCGTTTTTTCCCAAAATGCCAACCTGTGCAATTGTAACATGCCATCATCGCAATGAATCAGTAAATTTACCGAGAAATATAATAACTTTTCACAGGTAAGAACCGAAAAGAAATTGCGACACTGGGACTCCCTATAAACTTGGCGGCTTGTCCTGTCTAATTGTATATTCGGATGTCTGTGGGTACGACGCATTGCCTAAAGACTTGTACTGCACATGGACACTTGGTAATTAACTACTTAACTAATTTCAGATATTTGACAAATTGTTTCGTCAATTCAATACCAATATTTTTTTAACATAAGAGATACACATAAATAAATATCCACTGATATTCACACTAGAGCGTCGGTGGCTCAGTGGTGCGGACTGTCGCCTTCCTACCGGGAGGGCTGAGGTTCAAATCCCGACACGTACCAATGTATTTTCGAATTTTCGAAAATAGATGTACGTTATCCGACGCTCTTACGGTGAAGGAAAACATCGTGAGGAAACCTTCATGCACGCCTGCGAAGAGATTCGAAGGTTGTGTGTGAAGTCGTCCAATCCGCACTGGGCCCGCGTGGACGACTAAGGCCTAATCACCCTATACGGGTAGGCTCGTGCCCCTCGGTGGGGACGTTTAATGAGCTGATGATGATGATATCCACACAGCGCCATCTAGCCCTACGTTAGGCACGGAGCTTGTAGTTAGGAAACACCCAGACCATTACAAACAGACACGTCATGCAAACAAATGTTTGTAATGCCCGGGAATCGAACCCGGAACCCTCGGTGTAGTAGCCGACGTCTCGACCATTACACCACATGGGTCGTCTATATGGCACAAAAGAGACTCAATGAAAATAAAAAAAAAACATCTTCAACACAAATTGTTGATAAAACGGAATGTGCTTATTTGTCAAGGGGAGGGTCTTTAATTTCCGTTTAAAGTACTGATCGATTTAATTTTTCTCATATCAAAGCCAGATGTCGATGGGGATCCGATTGGTGCGTCCGGAAGGGAAACGAGGGGGACTTACAATTCGAGGGGTTGTTGTTTCGATAAGGGCTCAATTGCGTACCATCCTTTGATATTCACAAAGCTGCGCCCTTCATATTACTTACACAGACATACACGCACACGCATACGCACACGCACGCACACACACGTGCACACACACACACACACACACGCACACACAAACACACACACACACCTTTTCTGGATAGGCTCATGCCCCGCAGTGGGGACTGGGGACGTTTAATGAGCTTATGGTGACGATGATGATCCAGGCTTCGTTTCTATTTCCCCTTATATTTTTTTCACTAAAATTGTTTTGTACTAAAACTGTTGCTTTATTATGTTGTCTTCCTTAAAAGTAGTAAGCTAATTAGCCATAGGCTGTCATTTTGTTTTGTCGAAATCAAAAGGACTTTATTCGATTTAAGTCCTTAAAAAAAAATGAATCCCGAAAAGTCCCGAAAAATAATGTTAAATATGGCCCCCTCTGGTTCGGACTGCAGTTTTCTACTGAGAAGAATCAAGCAAAATACTCAGTAGTTGGTCTTTTCAAAAAATGGTTCAATTGTTATACGAGAATTTGATTTGTTGAATGGTATATGAAAGAATAATATATATTTATGTATCTGAGTTATACATCACATATATCTACGTCATTCTGCTGACGTCACGGACCTTTTTTTAATATTCCCACTTCGTAGACAGATGGCGATAATTTTTATAGGATATTTATGGGCCAGCGCAGCCTGCTCCACTAAATAATAAAGTTTTTCACAACTCTTGGGGAAGGCGAGAAACGGGAGGCTACGCTGTCTTGCCAGTTGTGGGTTCTTTATATTTTGTGTATTTTTATAAACCTGATTGATGAATGACCTGGAGATCTACCACCATCTCTTAAAACAATACTACAATAGTATTACTTTGCCTTTTCTGGAACAAAAATGCTGATATGTCATCATAGTAGTATAGTACAGTAGTTAAGGTGGCGGGTAGCAGATGGATGTCAACTGCTAGCGATCGGTCCGCTTGGAAATCATTAGGGGAGGCCTTTGCTCAGCAGTGGACATATAAGGCTGCAAGTTTTTAAAGACCTTAATTTTAGCCAACCTATTCATCATGCACGAGCCTACCCGAAAAGGGTGTATAGGCCTTAGTCGTTAACGCGGGCCTAGTGCGGGTTGGCTGTCTTCACACACAACCTTTGAATTTCTTCGAAGACGTGCGCAGGTTTCCTCACAATATTTTCTTTTACCGTAAGAGCGTCGGATAAACGTACGTTTAATGTCAAAAATTCGAAAACACAACACGTGTTAGGATTTGAACCTCCACCCTCTACACCAAGGAGCCACCGACGCTCGCAAACGATACATGTGATGGTAAATGACACTGCCACCCATGTACATTTGCATAACCAGATGAGATAGGAAAGAGTTTCCGGATAAGCTTTATTTTGTCTCTTTCTGACCCCCGCCTTCTCTCAAATAGGGTTAAAAGTTAGGTATATAGCATTTCGCAATTGCCAAGGTAGAAAGCTCAAAATTGGTATGCAGGGTATTTGTCAGTAACAAAAATTTTAAATCTGCCTCCAAGTCTTTAAAAGAAAGGGGACAATATGAGACTTTACGAAGTTTTAAAGGTAGATAGCTAAAAATAGGCACACACACACTACGTTACCAACAAAAACATACATGTATTTTTTGTGAATCGTCTTGCATTCCAAACCAGGATATGATAATCATTTTACCTCAAATAAAAGCGAGAAAAGCCGCAGGGAAACACAAGTTTTACATTATAATTAACCTCGCGCCGGGTTGTTAAGGCTGGTTGTCAGTCACGCATCTCCCACAGGGAGGGCATCCAGGGCATCCAGTATCATTCCGCTACAGTTCCCACAAGATCATACCAGAAATATGATAGTTAAAACCGACGCCGACTACGGCCGTACAGTTAATGTATTAACTGACATATTAAATTATTAAAAGTCTGCTCAAGTCAATTCATTCCCAAATATAAAAAAAATATTATCATCGTCCTAAGACGTCCACTGCTGAACGAAGGCCTCCCCAAATAACTTCCACGCGGATAGATCCAAAGCAATAGATATCTATCTGATACCCGTCACCTTAACGAGGACATCCGTCTGTCTGGTTGGGTGCGGCCTACGCTTCGTTTTCCGTTGCGGACGCCACTCGAGAACCATCCGCCTCATCAGCCATCAGTTCTGCGCCTTGCCCACTGCTACTTCAACTTGCAATTCCTGCGGGCGATATCAGTCACCCTAGTTCTCCTACAGAGATCTTCATTTTGTTATCGCGTAGGGGGTACATCTAACATAGCTTTCTCCATAGCACGCTAAGCAACCTTGAGCATATTTAAGAGGCACTTAGTGAGTGACCACGTTTCGCTCGCGTATGTTATAACTGGCAACACATACTGGTCAAAGACCTTCGTCTTGTTACACTGAGGTATTTTAGATGAAAAGATCTCACTTGTCTTCCCGCCTTTGTCAGCGATCTTTCGCAAGTCGTGGGTCCATCGGTCCGGGCGTCCTACGCTACGCTTGCTAAGACGCGGTCTCCACTCCAGAACTCGTCTGCTCCAACGGCTATCGGTTCTGCAACATACGTGACCAGCCCACTGCCACTTCAACTTACCGATACGACGGGCTATGTCGATAACTTTTGTATTCTTGCGGATTAAAACATTTCTGATCTTATCCCTAAGAGAGACCCCGAGCAAAGCTCGCTCCATTGCGCGTTGAGTGACTTTGAACTTGTGAACCAATCCCGCAATCAGTGTCCATGTCTCAGCTTATCAGCTGCGTATGTTAGCACGGGTAGGACACATTGCTCAAAGACTTTCGTCTTTTTATCATTTTTAAATTGTTTTATAAATTATAATCTAAGTAAAACTACTTTAAGCGTACATATAACAGCGGGGTTCGACCCCACACCACTTGACTTCAAAGCAAGCCACTTGAACTACCGGGCCAAAACAAATCGAGTCTTTGGTTTTTCTATTCGCCCGCGGATCCCTAGTGAAAAGACAGTAAGGGCGAACTGATGGATGACCCGTCACCGGCAGCCTGTTGGAGCGCTGTTGGTAAACTTTTTTGAGTTTTTGTCTAACTGGTATTATTACGATTTGAAGTAGAAGTTAGAAGTTACTATAGCTTGTTGAAGTCGGTTTCTGTACTGTGTAACCGACATGCTACGTCGGTTTATAGTGTTCCAATCTTAGATAATCTTACTTAATGCACAATCACGGAGAATATCAACCAAAAAATGTCCGAACCGCTAGACACATTCGTTGACTTATTCTTACATTTATGACATAAAAATTTGGACTTCAACGCGTCATTATAAGGGTTCAAAATCAAAACCACGAGCACACTACTATGTCACTATGACATGTAGCGAGCGACGTGATTATGAATGAAAATTCTGCCCAACTGGCGCAATGGGAAAAATTTTCCCGCGGACACTTTTTGATTGATTTTGTACATTAAGTTAGTATATTGCATACCTAAGGTTCCGATATATAAATACATATTCTTTTATTTAAGTATTCTAAAATTCGAAAACACATTGGTATGTGGCGGGATTTGAATCTTAGCCCTCCCGGTAGGTAACAGTCCACAACATTGAGCCACCGACGCTCGATAAACGTCATATATTTTTCAAAACAACCATGTCTATAGCATATTGTATGCACAGTCGCAGCGGTAGTTATTTTTCAAACAAACATGGCGTCTGGCACCTCGCCAAACGAGGACATAGCAATTAACAATCAACGCGCTTGCTCTTTGGATTGTCCAAGAGACATCTCTACGGGCTGAATGCTGATTTGAAAATGCTTTAATTGAACAAGCATAATTATAATGAAAACCTTAATTTTATCTTTGATTCCAATGCTAACCAGGGACTTTTGACAAAAAAAATCTTGACAATAAATAGTGAACCCATGTTTGATGGCGTAGCGCTAGGACGTTAAATTGAAGATATGCCAAGTCAAGTAAACTGTACCTAATGTTTTTCGTAAATACACAAATTATTATATAAAGTACATAATATTACATAAATACCCAGACCAATACATACCCAAACATATGTTCATGCACACAAGTGTTTGTACTGCCCGGGATATAATTCGGAAGCCTGTAACGGCCTACTGCAGGGCACAAGCCTTTCCGCACAGCGTAGCTATGGGGAGATTGGGTCGTAACCCACCACGCAGGCCCAATGCGGTTGACGACCCATTTGGTGTTGCGGTTGAGAGGTCGGCTGCAACACCAAGGGTTCCGGGTTCGATCCCCGGGCAGTACAAACATTTGTGTGCATGAACATGTCTGTTTGTAATGGTCTGGGTGTTTTCTATGTATAATATGTATGTATTTACAAAAAAAAGTATATATGTATGTTTATCCGTTGTTTAGTACCCATAATACAGGCTTAACGCTTAACTTGGGACTAGATGGCGCTGTGTGAATGTCAGTAGATATTTATTTATTTATTTATTATTATTATTAAATGCGGATGAGTAGGTGTTAACGACAATTATCCTTAATTTGTAGCTGGGACCGACGGCTTAACGTGCCAAACGAAGCACGGTCTCATCTTTCGGACCATCAGATGATTCAGCCTGCGATGTCATAACCAAACTACGAAAGTTAAAAGCAGTGACGTTTCCTCGCGGAATTGGAACCCACGTCCTTCCTGTCACGCAGCCGAACGTTTTACTCGTTAAACCACAGAAGCAATCAAGTCAAATCTATGTACTGACAGAGAAAAAAAGTGTAGTGATCCTTTAACAAGAGAGCTTATTCAAGGACCTTAACCATAATTTCTAATATAAAAAACCTAATTGACATTGACTATAAAAAGTAACATGAGATAGTGAACGCTAATTGTTAATTACTCCGAGCTGGCGCGAGGCCAGACGCCATCTTGTTCTATAGAAGTGGTGTGACACACTTTTGTCAGGTAGGGTTCCGTATGTGTATATTATTTTAATACTTTACCTAGTAGACTAGGTGTAGACTCGATACTGAGTCGTCTAGGTAGGTACCGCCGCAGTGCCAGATATCGTCCCGTGAAATAGGATTGTTATACACTTTTATGTTTGGAATGGGGGCTCTCTATTCAACCTATCGCAGTCCACTGCTGGACATAGGTCTCCTCCATTTTGCAAGGCATAGGCTTTATGTGGCTTCCTCCTTTATTTATGTGTGTTCGTATATATCATTATAAAGATTTTAAACTACTGAGTGTAAAGGACGGTCAGAAAGCTCGCCTAATGGTAAGTGATGCCCGACCATGACAAAGGGGTATTAAAGGAATAATAACAACTGATAGACAGTTATTATTCTCCATCAACGCCACACTGCGCCCGTCACCCGGTACAGCACATGTAAGGTCTCTTATACCCGGTAATTTTACTAGCTACAGTGCCCAAAAGTTACCAACATAGCCCGCCGGATCAGCAAGTTGAAGTGGCAGTGGGCTGGTCACGTATGTCGCAGAACCGATGGCCGTTGGAGCAGACGAGTTCTGGAGTGGAGACCGCGTCTTGGCAAGCGTAGCGTAGGACGCCCTCCGGCCCGATGGACCGACGACTTGCGAAAGATCGCTGGTGGACGCTGTGAAAAGCGGAGGACCGGGATTTCTTGTCCCGAACGGATGAGACCTATGTTTAGCAGTGTACTGTGATAGGTTGAGGAGAGACTGGAAGATTACTGATGTAGTGATATAATGAGTAATTCTTCTTTTATTTCGTCGCGGACAATCTTGCAGACATAACTAGTACATAAACGAGTATGGTTTTTCTATCCCAACCGCGGATCTCTAGTCAGGCTACATTTTTATGATTTGCTGGTGTTCGGTCGACTTAAAATTATGGTTTTCTTCTGCTATCTGGGAAATGGAGATAACAATACCTTTACTTTTGCCGTTGTTAGTTTCTAAATATGTAATTCATTAGATGGACGGATGATCTGGTTAAGGTGGCGGGTAGCAGATGGATGTCAACTGCTAGGGATCGGTCCGCGTGGAAATCATAAGAAGAGGTCTTTATTCAGCAGCGGACTAATAGGCTGTAATGATGATCATTCTCAGCTCATTAAACGTCCATTAAAAGGCATGAGCCTACCCGTATAGAGCCTTAGTCGTCCACGCGGGCCAAGTGCGGATTGGCCGACTTCACGCACGACCTTTGAATCTCTTCGCAGGCGTGCACAGTTTCCTCACGTTTTCAACACCGTTAGAGCGTCGGAAAACGTACATATAATTTCGAAAATTCGAAAACACGTTGGCACGTGGCGGGATTTGAACCTGCGCCCTACCGATCAGAAGGCGACAGTCCACACCATTGAGCCACCGACGCTCTCATAATACTAGTACGCTAATGTTTAAATTTAACATTAGTCATTAACGCTCCTAAGAGCGTCGGTGGCTCAATGGTGGTCGCCCTCCTACCGGGAGGGTTGAGGATCAAATCCCGCCACGTACCAATATATTTTCAAATTTTCGAAAAATATATGTACGTTATCCGACGCTCTTACGGTGAAAGAAAACATCGTGAGGAAACCTGCGCACGCCTGCGAAGAGATTCAAAGGTTGGAAGTGGTCCAACCCGCACTGGGCCCGCGTGTACGACTAAGGCCTATACACCCTATACGGGAAGGCTCGTGCTCGTGCATCTGGTTAAATTAGCCATCTAATTGGACGCCTAGGCCGTTTGTTAAACGCCGGCATTCAATTAAATGGCTAAAGAACAACTAGCCATGTCGTTGACCGCAACGCTTAACCAGATGGCTGAACGTTGTTTAGTCATTAAGATATTTGAATTTAGCACTTTCATGTTTAATAATTATTTTGACCACATGGCACTTTAATTTTACTTACAATTGCACAAAACCAAAAGATAACCAAACCATAACATTCACTGTTCACGCTGCTGGCGCCATAGTTATTTTGATGACTACTAGCGCTGCAGCGGAGAAAACTAGAACTAAATTTGAATCACTTGGCTGAGCCCAATGATATTCTGTATATATAAAGATAGATACGCCATCCGTGCCTCAAAAACGAACCGCCGAAGAGAGTACAATTCGTTTATGTGTTCGCAATTCGAAATTTGTGTATGTGCGCTGTCAGTGCATTCGGAACACTTTTATCGATTGTTTTGTGAGCATATCACGAATCCATACTTTTTTACATCATTGGCTGAGCCTTGAGTCATACGGCCTAGGCATCCAATTGGATATCTAATTTATCCAGATGGCTGTGAAATATATACCTCTACGTGAAAATACACGCATACTCGTTGCAAAACTATCCCCCGGTATCCCAAGATATTGCTGTAGCAATAAATCCTTCACGAGATTACGTACTTACGCAGTTTTGTCCGCACTTGGCCCTTTATCGGAAACTTTCGGATTTTCCAGGAGAGTATCATCGATGGACGTATGTAAGACAATAGCCGAAACATAAAAGGATATGGATATATATTCATAGTGATTTTTTAATATCATTGTTGTCGAATTTTCAGAAACCGTTTTTCTCGGAAAAAGAATCGGAACTCGAAAAATTAATTCATTTCACGGAAATTTGTCGTTTCGCAACTGTTTTATTCATTGAACGGACGAAGTCGTTACGCGGACGTAAAAAATTAAAATATAGACATATTTAGTGATTTCCTGAATACATTCAAAAATAAGTTGCTGGCTTATTTTAGAGATACGTATCTCTGAGATAGGTCAGCGATTGCCTATCCTACTTTTTATTTATTTTTTCTAATTCAATAAAATGTAAGTTTATCCGACACTCTTAAGGTGAAGGAAAACATCGTGAGGAAACCTGCGCAAAGATTCAAAGGTTGTACGTGAAGTCGGCTAATCCGCACTGCACCCGTGTGGACGACTAAGGCCTTTTACTGGTAGGCTCATGCCCCTTGGTGGGGACGTGTATGAGCTGATGATGATAATGAATCGTAAGACGGACTATTGTGATAGTTATTTTTTAATCGCGCTTGTAGAACTAATATTACGCTATCGAGCTTTAGGTGGCTGCACAGATTTCCCAATACAGGAGATGGGGCAAGCCGCGTTTTTAAGTGCGACAAATGTAAGCTCAACGAGCATACACTGGCTGCCAGTTTACGCTCTGTGAGACGAGTCAAGACGCACGCATATTAGAATAAATTACCGTTTTTTCCCAAAATGCCAACCTGTGCAATTGTAACATGCCATCATCGCAATGAATCAGTAAATTTACCGAGAAATATAATAACTTTTCACAGGTAAGAACCGAAAAGAAATTGCGACACTGGGGCTGCCTATAAACTTGGCGGCTTGTCCAGTCTAATTGTATGTTCGGATGTCTGTGGGTGGCTGTGTGAGGATAGTCAATCAAAACACAGATTGGTGAACTACCGTTTAATAACACAGTCACATACATACAAGTCACAGAAGGAGAACACATATAAGTTTAGGGAAATACAAAGCGAAGACAGAAAACACAGTCAAGAAAGTCACAGGGCGAGTGGCGATAGCAGTAAGCGTGTACACAAAAGCGAAATACATATATATAAGCGGCGCGAATGCATCGACTGACACGGGTGTAGCTTAGCGCAGTTGTGGGTCGACTCTCGTACCAAATCATCCAGCGATGCGTGGGCGCGTGCCTATGCGAACCTAGCTATACCCTTGTATACGTGTGAAAATATTCCAGGGCACAGCTGACTGAGTATTGCGGACAATAACCGGCGGCTTGTATTGCTATAAACTAAATAACGTGTATTTGTGTGTGATATATTACTATGCTATATATTATATATATGATACGTAAATATTTGATATTATATATGTGTATATGTGATAACATGTAATTATATAATAAATACTTAAATTAATATGTGTCACCTACAGAGCCACATATTTAGCATTTCATATTAAGGTCTGCATAAAATTTCAAGCGTTTTACATTTATCTAGACCTAAATCGTCTTAGGGCCTCGCCTAAACTGTTTTTACGTTACATTTGGGAGTTTTTATCTTATACCTTCACTCCGACATATTTGGGCTTTATGTAATGGTTCATGTACATTTTCCGTTTGCGTAAAGAGTTTTAAATTAAAATTTTCTTTAGAGTATTTAGCCAAACACGGGTGACTAGGCTTGTCGTAGGTATACTATTATTTTTTAAAAAGGCTTTATTGATAATTTAACTGCTTTTAAAGTAGTCTTAATAAACAAAAAACTAGCGGCACCACAAAGCACATTCTAACTCCAAAAGTGTACGCGGTAAAATTCTGCACATCGCGTCGGTTGACCAGAATTTTCATTCATAATCACGTCGCTCGCTACATGTCATAATGACATGTAAGTGTGCTCGTGCTTTAGATTTTGTACCCTTTCAATGAAATAAAATTGATAATTGATCCATATATTAAATTATATGGATCAATTAAAATAATGTTTGTGTTTATGTACTAATTGAATTTATTGTATTGCATTGAATTGTTGTTGGGTATATATTTGTATTGTAATTTCAAACACAACGAACATTGTTATTGAATAAATAAATAAAAATAAAATAAATGAAGAATTTCATATTATAAATATAACAATTACTATACTTTTTTTTTATGCTATAACAGGCAAACGAGCAAACGGCTCATCTGATGGTAAATGTCACCGCCGCCCATGTACATTTGCAATACTTAGGTGTATTCATTATTATTATTTATTAAATTCTTTATTGTACTCTACACCAAACAGCAAATTAAGAAAAAATCACATAGAATAAAAGAAACAGCACAATGGGCGGCCTTATTGTAGAAGGCAATTTCTTCCAGGCCACCTTAATAGAGTAGACCTTTGTAATGCGGCTCGGACATTTTTTGGTTGACGTTTCTTTCTTGATTGTGCATCTACTAAGTTAATTGTTTATCTAAGGGTGTTATTTAATTAATCAAGTGTTTAACTCGTGTTTTAAATATCAAGCAATGTACACCAAACACCACCTAAAGATTCGCGCTTTCCAAGCTGCCAAACTCCCTGGGGTTAAGTCTCCTATAGACTGTAGTACCGAACAATATTCCAGTGTTTTCGCTGATCGCACAGTTCGTAATGGCTCCTGAATAGATATGAGATTTTGATAACTGTCGTGAAAGTGGATTGGGTCGAATATAAAGAGTTTACAATTTTATTTGGTTGTTTTCTACTAGATGACTCACTTTTGCGTTACTTTTTAATTATTTACAAGTTGTAATTATTTTATATCAATTTAATAAAATTAGTAAATGTATTTTTGAGTTTTGAAAATTTTGGTACAATTTTATTATGATTGTAATTAATCATTTAAATTTATTTATATTGGCTATGATAAAATTGTATAAATATTATACAAGAAGTTAGTAATGCCGTGTGGGAAACATATAGGGTTCTTGATATAAAGATTATCTTCAATACTGTAGCAAACTGTCATGAAAAAAAAATCTTTTTTTTGCATGAAAGTCTTAGTCTTCCACGCAGGCCCAGTGCAGATTGGCCGACTTCACGCACTTCGAATTTCTTCGCAGGTACTCGCAGGTTTCCTTACGACGTTTTCCTTCATCGTAAGAGCCGTTTAACGTACATATAATTTCAAAAACATGAAAAAACATTAGTACCTACGTGGCGAGATTAAAACCTGCATCCTCCAGATCGAAAGGCAACAGTCCACACCAATGAGCGACCGACGCATATACAAAGAAACAATCCTGTGGAACTTTCTCGAATATTTTTCGCATATACAAACGACTTTGTGAACGTGCAAAATTTTACGAGGTTCCTTGTCGGATATGCCATAAAAGCTGTAATATATGCGGCATGGTGCTGCAGACGCTGTTATGTGCAGAGATATGCCAACGAAAGCTGGCTGTGCAGATTTTAACAGTATATTTGGCCACATAAAATGCCTCATAGAAAGGACGGAAGAAAATAAATATTGTGATAAACAACACAAAATAATAATTAGTGAAATACAAACAATACTTAACCAAAACCAAAAATAAAATAGCAGACAGATCACCTGATGGAAAGTGAATACTGCCTCCCATGGACATTTGCAACACCAAAGGAGCTACAAGATGCGTTGCCGGCCTTTTAAGCAAGAGTACGCTCTTTTCTTGAAGGTCTGAAGGTCGTATCTGTCCGAAAACACCGCAGGCAACTCATTCCACAATTTTTTGGTGCGAGCAGTGACTAAACTGACAAATATCACAAATAATTGTCAGTTTAGTCACAGCATTCGGATGTGCGTTCCAGAGGTTGTGAGTTTGTGTCCCGCAGGGAAACGTCACTGTGCGATTTTTTCTAGTTGGGCTACGATAATGCAGGTGTAACCGAATGAAAGTTGCAATCACCCACCAATGCACATTGGGACCTCGTGACGGGTAACGGCTCCATCTTCTCATAGTCATGATGAACGGGAAGGCCTGTGCTCTGGAATGGGGCAAATTGATGATAAGAAAATAAAATGGAAATGAAAAAATATATATTTCAGACTTTGAGTATGTACGCTCGAGTAATTCCAAAATGCGTCAGTCTCATTAAATCAATGTGAGTGTACGTGTACAATGTACACGTGTGTGTGTGTGTTTGTTTATGAGTGTGTGGGTGTGTCTGTATGTCTGTTTGTGCGTGAGGGTCATAGAGCTTAGCTTTGCATGTCTAATAACCTCTTAATCAGCGCTATTAAACTCGCCATAACTTCAAGGTGATAAACGGCAACATAGTGTGATGATGAAAAGGATTTATCATAACTTATTGTCATATTTAGTTGACGCACGCGAGTATATCGGCAAACACTTCTCGTCCCTGTATCTGACAGCAGATGCGTGGGGTGAGGTCGCTTTGTAAGAGTGTGTCGCTTTGAGAAATAAGATCGCATACACCATTAAAAATCAGGGTTCCAAAACATTTATATTTTTGTTACGAGAATCTTTCCCTTTATGTTACATAATTTTTACGGGTCCATTGGCCATCGGTTTTACGCACTATGTTCCCTGCTCACTTCCACTCCAACTTGCTAATCCTGTGGACTATATCGATCACTCTATCTACGGATATCTTTTTTTCAGATCTTTCTGTGTAGGTAAAATACCTGAATTCATGTGTATTAATTAAAATTTTCACGATCGGTCAACGTGGAATTCATTAGGGGAGGCCGTTGTTTAGTAGTGGACTTATTAGGCTGTAATTTAACGACCCAAGTGGTGTAATTGGTTGAGACGTCAGCTTTTATAACATGGGATCTCCGGGCAGTACAAACATTTGTGTGCATGAACATGACTTTGGTATTGGTCTAAATGTTTCCTATGTATGTATGTATTAAAAAAAATATGTACATATGTTTATCCATCATTTAGTGCCTATATTATAGGCTAAATGATAAGTTCGGAACTAGATGATTATAGGGGACATTGGCTTATTTAACTATGAAGTAAAAATGTTACGTATCACGACATAATATTATTTATTGTGCACTTCTGTTATTCGTACAAGTTAATTGTGAATAAATAAATTAAATCGCTGCAAGTGTGACCACACCCTGCTTCGTTCCATCCGTTGAGAGGGTCCCACTGACAGTCAGCCCTGCATTTGATGGCACACTCTAACCTACGCAGTGTATACCACCGAAGTCCCGAAGGTCCGACATTACGGGTGGCTGAGTCTGATTAGTATTGATCATTGAGGGTATATTTAAGGGTTTTTACCTTAAAAGTGTCTCCGTGTTCTAGTGGGCACAGCGTTCGGCCGATGTTCTATGTTTTATGTTAGTGGTTCGGTTTCCACACTGACTAAGTGCAGTGGACCATTGTGCGTGAGCCATGGCGGCCTTCTGCTCACTCCATCCAGCCCACCTCCCTCCAGAATCAGGTTAGTGTTCCCAGTCTCCCCAGGGCATCCGCGACTGTTACCGGTGAGCTGATAGTCTCCCTGCGGATCTGGGCTACGCCTGTGCACCTAAGAAGCACATGCGCCACCGTTTCCTCCTCCTCCATGCACGCTCTGCACAGAGGTCTGTCCGTGATATCTATTGTGTGAAAATGTTTGTTTAGTGTGTGTCCAGTGATGGTTCCCTGTCACCACTAAGGCTATTCCTGTCCATGCGTAGAAGACGCCTAGACAGTTTGCTGTCCAGATGGCATGGCCTCCCTGGATTACCTGCACTCTGGTGTCGAGGTCCACCACTCCGCTGCTAATATGTGTGTGCGGTCTCTTAGCCAGTTCTTGAGCTAGTTTCGCGTTTGGCCGATATCGTAGCGTGACTCGAAGATCGTGGTTTTGAATCCCGCGAAATCAGTGTCACATAGTGCGTATTTCCTAGTTTCGTTAAAACATTCCAGGCTGAATCACCAGATTGTCCGAAAAGAAAGATGATTCAGAGAGCACGTTAAGTCGTCGGCCCTGGCCACAATCTAAGGATGGGAGCCAACCAATCCACATCGCGTGGCGGTTTACGACCCAATCTCCCAATGGCTATGCTGTGCGGGAAAGCCTTTGCCCTGCAGTGAACCGTTATAGGCTGATGATGAAGTTGGATAGTCTAGAGCTATGCTGTGTGAGAGAGTATCTTGCCGGAGTCTTCTCAGTAGAATCAATTGTCCAAAACTGTGATAGATTCAAACTAGTTTTAATCTTTTTACCGCCAACGCCTACGTCATCTGTGAAATAAACGTGTTGAAAAACGATTAGTGGTTACTCTATTGTGGTATTGTGGCGTCCAGGGCAAGGCAATGGGTTTAAAACTGTCGTTTAAAAGGAGTTTATTATTAATTTGACGATTCAAAAGTGTCTTGTAAAGACCTGATTGATTAAAAAAGGTTTTGAGTTTCAGTTTGAAAGCCTGCTTCTTACAGAGGTGTGTTACTGGTTGATAATGTTTATTAATGTATCTTAAGACGAAAGTCTTTGAGCAGTGTGTGTTGCCAGTTATGACTTACGGATGGGCGCTTACTAAGAACATCTTAAATAGGCTCAAGGTTGCTCAGCATGTTATGGAAAAGGTTATGTTAGGTGTTTCCCTACGCGATAAGATTCGGAACATGGATAACCGTAGGAAAACTAGAGTGACTGACATACGAGTAGTCCACAGGATTAGCAAGTTCAAGTGGTAATGGGCAGGGCACATAGTGCGTACAACCGATGGCCGATGGGGCGGAAAGGGCCTCGAGTGTCTCCGCGAAACGGGAAAGGAAGTTTTGGCCAACCTCCAACCAAATGGGCGGATGAGCCGGTTAAGGTAGCGAGTATCAGATGGATGTCAACTGCAAGGGATCGGTCCGCGTGGAAATCATTAGGAGACACCCTCGTTCAGCTATGTACATTTTAGGCTGTAATGATGATTAAGTAAACGTATTCTTCTACATCTGAAAGCAGGACTCTATCGCACGGAAAAATATGAAAAGAGATAGGAAACAAAAAATGGGTCGTAAATCTGAGCCATTAAAACGAGTCTGGATGTAGTGTTCCAATCAAAAACCCATTACGGAGCCGAGCAGGTCTGGCGAGTGATTATTCTATTTTCTCAGGGGTAATTAGCCATTACACTAATTAATCTGTTTTCTAAGGAAATTTCATGGAAAACGGGGAAAAAATGGGCGATCGGACAAACTGTGTGTGGGGTGACCAAGCTTTTTTATGCCGTACTAGCGACCCGCCCTGGCTTCGCACGGTTACAATGCTGATATTAAAACAGAAAAACTGAACGTTGAATAGACACATTATTTTGATAAATCTTGTAGAGTTCAGCCTGCGTTTGCAATGTAAGCGGAAAAAAATAATTATTTACGACATCAAACTCAAACTCAAAAATGTTTTATTCAAATAAATCATTACATGACACTTTTGAATCGTCAAGAAGTTATTTTTAATGAATCTACCACCGGTTCGGGAGGTTGTTATCTACCGAGAAGATACCGGCAGGAAACTCGTGTAGTTACTCTTTTCAAAAAAATGTGGTTTACATGGTTCTCATTTCGTGTCAAAATTTATATAATAATATTGGTTTTACCATAGGTTTACCATCACANAATAAAAAATATTTTATGTTTCTTGGCTGCTGTGGAACCCTCCACGGGTAAATTTAACTCGCACTTGGCCAATTTTGACACTGCTTATTTGCATATATGGAGCGCACGCTACTAATCACAGACATCACCATCTGGCCCCAATTAAAGTAAGTACCTTCTATTAAGGATACTTAATAAGGAATTCACTTAAGAATTATATCTTATTGCTATTATGAATAATAACAATAGGAATAATAAAGCACTTATGTTTTTTTTTTGTTTTAAGTGCACAGGACGGTCAGGACGCTCAGGACGCTCACCTGATGGTAAGTGATACGCCTTACTATGACAGAGCGGCATTGAAGCAGACTAACAACTGAAAGACTGTTATTATCATCCATCAAGCCGCACTGCGCCCGACACCCGAGACGACAGATGTTATATCTCTTATACCCATTTATTTCACTAGCTACAGTGCCCTCATCCCGAAGCACAAAAGTGCATAACACTCCTGTTTTACGGGACGATATCTGGCACTACGTTGATACCTACCTAGACGACTCAGTTCGAGTCAACCACCAATTAATTATATGAATAATTCCTAATAATTCGATTTGTAAATCTATATAATAATTTAAAATCATTGTTGTATTGCTCTTATAATTTTTTAAACGTATAATATCAATAATTAAGAATTAAATTGCAAAAACTTTTATAAAATGTGGCGTCGTCGATCTTTTATGACATTAATAAACCAAGATTGGGACTGAAAAGTAGTAGGTATTATTTTCGTTACAACGTATTCAAATGTTTGTAATGCACGAAGTTTGAACCCCTGGCATAGAAACTGTCTTCTCAACCATTATTTACACCTCTTGGGTCGTCAGTAGGTATTTAAACTCGCCTTAAAAGATTTAACTTCCTTTCAAATGCACTGTTCAGTCCGTACCACATAATTGTTCACTATGAATCCAATATCTCAAACAAGCGCCTTTATAACATTAATTTGGTCGGACTCGAAGTTATACGGTAAACATCTCGTGCAAGAGTCAGCGTGTGTCAACAGTGCATGTCGCCGGGAATCTTGCCAGGACGTGTCAGCAATTCCTGTTCCGTTCATTCATTGATCTACAATTATTGGTTCTAGTAACACTGCATGAGGCACGTTCGGATATAACATACGGGGCCGGGCAACCCGTTTGTAACAAATAAGGTGTTGGTCACTGCAAATGTGATGGAATTTTACCTATGAATACATCTTAAAAGATTTTCGGATTCTTCAAAAAGGATTGATTTTGAAATTTTGTATTTGTTTTTTCGCCGTCGTTTATTTGCAACACTACTTATTCTTCTTAAGAGACTTATTCTTTGTTGAAACCAGCATAACTTGTACGGGAGTCTAGAATTCAATTTTACTTATGTCCAGACTGAGCCGTTTTTGTAAAAATATTGAGATGTTTGAGCTACCTAATATCGTATCATATACCTAAATAATTGCGAAACTCATATATAAAATTATTTTGATAACATTCATAAGTATGGCACCAATTTTATAGGTGTATGAAAATGGTAATCAGTTATGTAAGATGTTTGACACTTAATAGTGTTCACAGCAAACACACCAATTGCATAAGAGAGAAATAAAGTAAATATCATTTTTATCAGCTATTGACTTTAGTAACAAATTGAGTGATAAATTAATCGAACGATCATCAGATCATACTACATAGTATGAAACACAGTCGCTTTTTCTGTCCCTATGTACGCTTAAATCTTTAAAATTCCGCAACGGATTTTTATGCAGTTTTTTTAATCGATATAGTGGTTTAAGAGTAAGGTATATAGGTACATTAACACCTATTAAATAGTAGAGAAATACTGTTAATTTTGAGGTTTCTAATGCGATGTCGTAATTAATTTCATGTTTTCCGCTTCTACATTACAAACGCAGGCTGAACCCTGCAAGATTTAACAAAATAATGTGCTGGGTCTTGTATACATTATAAAGGTCTACAGAAAACTAGCGATGGTAGATGTCTATCTCTTATGGATATCCCACATTAAATTTTTTTTGTCATTTACTTTTAACGATAAGTAATGGCTAATTATCGAAGCGATTTGAACCAATACAGTATAACTCCTTATCCTGTTAAATACCTTATTTATATTGCTGATTTCATATACATGGCCTTTTGCAGCATATGATTCAAATAAATATTTTTGCAGATATTACAGATTTAAAAATTGTGTTGCGTAGCATTTGCGGCGGTACCAGCCGACCGAGGAGGCAGGAGCGTGCCTATTACGAATAACACCATTACACCCGCGCGAAGCAGATGCGGGCCGCTAGTAGAAATAAAATTCACAGGCGTTTGACTAAAGTCACCTTCAGTGTCATAGTGGATAAATGATACGATGGATACTGATTTTCAGAATATTGTATGAGGTTTCCTACTAAGTATTTTGACTACCCATTTGGTGTTGCGGTTGAGAGGTCGACTGCAACACCAAGGATTCCGGGTTCGATCCCCGGAAAGTACAAACATTTGTGTGCATAAACATGTCAGTTTATAATGGTCTTGGTGTTTTCTATGTATAATATGTATATATTTACAAAAAAATGTATATAAGTATAAATATATATACGTTAAGTTTTCACATTTCAATAAATTTGTATGCAGAGTTATTGCATGACGTTTCAAGTCATGTCATTCAGTCATCATATTAGTTAAATTATAATAACAACTGCTCCGGCTGCGTATCCGAATGTGCTCCAGACCGTTAACTACAGTGTACACTCGCACTAATCACTCGAGTGAGCTATGCAGCGGACAGCACTAAAATCCGAAGGAGATTCAAGACTACCATTAATTCAAGTTTAACGAAGCACGGTGCTCATTTCAGATCAAACGTTGCGCTAACACTTAAGTTCAACCGTCGTCCTCATTCACTCGTTTTAACCCAGTTGTTTTTTTGCGCTGTTCTTAAAATGCGAGTGTACACATCACTACTAGTATTTAGCAGTATCAGACACTGCGGTAAATATCCAACAAGAAGATTTATTATATCGAGCTTATGAGTATAACCACCTTGTAATATAAGTCTAGGGTTTAATATAAACCATCACTTAATTTATACCGTCAACAAATAAATGCGTTGCTTAATGCAATGTTGCATTATTCAAGCAGCAATGTTATGGAATTCATTCACAATGGTTTCAATAATATCAGTGAAACATCCTTGGATACCAACAAAATGTATCTGTAATGATTTCGTATGCGAGATCGAATATCAAACGTAACATTTTCGTTATTGTTCCTTTTTGATATAAAAAAGATGCCAACGTTATAATATTACAAAATAACTGTGAAAAAAGCGATAGAAAATAACTAAGGGGATATTAGGTGAAATAACTATTATCACATTCGTATGTTTAGCCAACAATTGGCTCTGTCTGTAACTGACATAGTTATTACCATTAGGAAAAATTTTAAAATTTTAAAAACCAATACACAGAATCAATAATATAGATATCGAAATAAAACTTTAATTTCTCAAATTCTATAACTAGTCATAAACTGGGACTGTGTGCACAATCCATGTAAATATTAGTATATATCGGTTTCTCCTACCTTATAGTATCCATATCGTAATTGTATTACCTTTATATAATCCTCCGTATTTTAAAATATTCAAGTCCGTGTGGAGTCCTAAATATATTTCACAAGTTAAAAGAATCCAAAAACGAAACGTATGAAATTTATGTATGATTCCTCAAAGTACTACGAGCTTTGTAGAAAACATCACCTTGGACTTGCAGCGGAATATAAATGATATTTCCAATTTTATAAGACCTTTTCTCTGGTTTTAATAACTGTCCAGATTTATTGAGTTATGTTAAATTGAGTGTTCCAAATAGATGATTACTTGTCCATACAAACTATAAGCAAAATCTGTGGAGTGTTAGTGATAAATTTAATCATTTTAGTGTTATTTTTGACTTTGAACTTATGATTTTAATACTACTTCAGCAGGGAGTGCTATCAGCAGCAAGTTTTGAAAGTACCTAAAATGACATTCTGCAGAGTTTGTGTTGTCTGATGTCTTTTAATTGTTTTATTTTATTAGGCATTTAGATGTTTTTTCTTACACTGTATTTGTGACGGCCTTTAATTTGTTACCTGTTATTATATATGTATATTTTTGTATTTCGTTGCTGTTGGGTTTCCTTTGAAATAATTAGAATACTTGATTTTAATTCACTAATTACCCAGTACCCATAACACAAACGTTAGGAGGGTTGGAAAATGTATTATTGTTATCATAAAATACTCATAAATAATAAAGAAATAATTATTTAAGCAAAATGCTTTAAATTACCATTTAAGTAGCTATTTAATTGTAAAAAAGCTACAGATTGTTCCTCCCTACAGACATCCGAATATACAATTAGACTGGACAAGCCGCCAAGTTTATAGGCAGTCCCAGTGTCGCAATTTCTTTTCGGTTCTTACCTGTGAAAAGTTATTATATTTCTTGGTAAATTTACTGATTCATTGCGATGATGGCATGTTACAATTGCACAGGATGGCAATTTGGGGAAAAACGGTAATTTCTTCTAATATTCGTGCGACTTGACTCGTCTCACAGAGCGTAAACTGGCAGCTAGTGTATGCTCGTTGAGCTTACATTTGTCGCACTTAAAAACGCGGCTTGCCCCATCTCCTGTATTGGGAAATCTGTGGTTCCTCCCATCGTTCGCTTTTTACCGCCATTGTCAACAGACGTAGACAGGTGCGTTCCGAAACTTCTTCAAAGATGAACTTTGCAGACGAACCAAATGCGACGTCTGCGTTTCGCTTTTTACTCCTTCGTCTATTAAAATTTTACCTCCTATTTTCCTTCTGGCGAATAAAGGAACAGACAGTACATGGGATGCACACAAAAAGGTTTGGAAAGTGTAGGGTTGGCCCAATTATTTCCTCAATTATATGCAAGATGCATTTCAAATTACGGCTAACACTTATGATAAAAAACATTTTTAATCATAAAATTTCATGTATTTTAAAAAGGTATCTAAAAATCATTTGATAGTACAAATATCTTAAGTCAATTGGCTGAGTTTTAAGTGTAAAAGAGCTATGCCTCGACACAGATCAACCTGGATGATCCGCGATACACGACCTCATAGATGAACAACGCGAATGTTGTGTTTGATGTTATGTCAAGTTTCTGAGGCCTAGAATCACCTTTATTTGTCTATATTTCCATTTCTCTTGCTTTTTAAAAGGTTGGTAAAGTACTCGTTGCTCTTTTCGAGTTTCGATTGTTAATGTTTTGCGTTACCAGTTAATCGTTTGCTCATTTTACTGACTACAAAATAACTTTATTTTTTATTTCTTTCAAAGCATTTTTGAAATAATGACTATTTGGCCTTCAGCATAAATACAGCAAGATAATTAATTTAATACCTGTTTTCTACAGATTACTGATTTTATTTAAAGGCTCTAACAATTTCTATTTTTAAATATAATTTTTATGATAAATTATTCAAATGTATGTCCATTTTAAATAACATAATTTTATTCAAAGTACGTATAATTAGGACAGGTCTTCAAATGATTTAACCTATCAAAATAGGTACACAATTAACATATACGTGCCCACATTACGGGATTAGAGTAAGCATGAGCTTAATAATATCCGTCCCATGATATACCGACGGTACCTAAGCCTGATCTATATTACCATGTGCATATACAACACGCAATGTCGTATCAAGGGATCTAAATAATAATGTCTATAGCGAGTTCTGCTAGAGGTAAATTGAAAATGAACGTTTAAATGGTGGCCATTCCTGAATTCCAATATCTCAACTATCGTTAGTTTTAAATATCTTTTTTAGCACGCCAGTATTTTTTACTTAGTTAAAAGTACCTAATTATGGATATTAGTACCGAGTGTTAACTTAAATTTGCTCTTAATATACTATATGCACAATCTCACTCAAAAAGTTTCCACATTTTGTTATTTTCAGATTTCAGGAAATTAAATATTGACCACAGATTTGTTAAAGTCATAAATTCGGGTCTAGTAATGACATAAAGTTAGATTTGCTCTGTGTAATGAAAATAATAACAATCCCCAACTGCATTTTGAAGTCTAAACAAGACATTTTTCTGCAACGGAAACTGCATCCACTTGACACGAATGCCTTTTGACGACAAAGTAAACGGATGCGTTCATGTTAAGAGTAACACAAAAGAGAATAAGGAGCGAATTACATTTAACCGTCGGCGCATTAAAGGACGGGGTCGACCCGGAATGTTGCTAAATCTTCCGAGACGCTATAGGAAATGTTCTCTTTATCTTACACCATCCCGTTTCCGAAGCTGTACCTTCCGCCCGCCATTCCGCCTCGAGGACTACACACCGGAACAGACGGGGATTTATTTAAAACATGGCTACATTTTTATGTGCACTTTAAAAACGTTTGCACACGATTATCTCATTGGAATGAAAATATAAGCTGGCTCTTGGCAAAGTTCGCGGTCCATATTTTTTGAACGATCATCGTCCGTGAGTGCGTTTGAAATAGTGCAGGATAAATTGTTTTAGGGAGAAGTATAATATATTGCATGTTCTTTTTTTTTGCTGTTGTTTTTTTATATTTTTGGGTACAAAACTAACATGTGAGTTTTATCAAAACAACAAAAGTATTTTTTTAAGTTGATATAGAAACCGGTAACACTTCAACATTCCGCATTAGGTCAGCGTGGTGGTTTACGGTTCAGCCTCCCCAAGGCTATGCTGTGCAGTAAGACCTGTGCTCTGCAGTGGGCCGTAAGTTGCTTATGAAGTTGATCATTTCAACTTATTAATTATAACCTAATTGAATATTATTCTGCTTACACGATGTTACAGTTTAAAAAGTTAATGTTCTCGTTTATGTAAAAAATATATTTTTAAAAACATGTTGTTTCAGCCGTTTATACGGTAAATAATCCAATAAGGAACTAAAAGATACGGCCTTCGTCAAGTAATACGTAACCGAAAGTATTTTGGTTTAAGATCTGTAATATTTTGGCATAAATTAACATCTTTGATGAAACACTGACTTGCTCAAATAGCTATGATGTCCGCCACGTCCTGAAATTACTACATTTTTTGTTAGAGTGTAATCATAAAAAATATGTGAAAACAACTTATAAATATATCTGTAAATAATTAAAACACAGAAACGCGCCCAGCGTTCGTCGCGCCTACAGATTGGCCACGGATTATCATCAATCACCAACTGCAAATTGCACATGGCCTTTTGGAATGCACCCTGTGCCATTTGTGTGCTCCGGGTCAGGATTAGGCGGCATTAGTTGAATCGAATTCCCTGCTAAGCGCTCTGCGGAGCTATGTGTTTCAGTATCCACCGCATGCCACTAATGCACGAATAGCCTGGCGACGTGCTAAAATATCGGCCCTTAAGAAGGTCTAACATTGTTTAATTAAACATTGCAAATGTTCTAGGTAATTCTGGTAACAGCTGATAAAAGGATTGATTTTGTTTCAATTTTCAATGGTTGCCGATGTCATAGTGAGACTGTATTCATGTTCATATTATGTCTTGCTAACAAACTCTACGACTTCCTATTTATTGCCAGCTCTTTACTCAGTGTGAAGTCCATTTATTATTTTTGCATTAAAATTAATATTTGTATGCTGTAATATACCAAGTTAACTATGTATTCTATTCTAGTATATGGTAAGAGACACGAATAACAAACGATATTGATATACGAATACTAAAAACTAGAAAAAAATCGCAAAATATTTCATAGCACGTACAAATGAAACCATCGTGTTTGCAATATTTTTATTTCTTTTTAATTATGTAATACTAGCACACTATCGTATTTTTTTTTATTATCTCGTCGTTTAATGATAAAATAAAACGAATCACATTCGCAAAGGATTTATAAAACTATTTTAAACAGTTCCAACGTACGATGAACACTACATTTTTTTATCTAATCTTATACATAGTATACATTGTAATGATAATTATATCCAATGTTCTTAAGTAAAATAGTATCAGTCAGTCAGTAATTTTGCTCTAAACAAAGGTTAAACGTCTATTGGGCGAGAGGCATATGTCATATAGAAATCGTGATTTTGATCATATAAAGATATATTAAAGATAATATATAACGATGGATCTTTCAATTTCATTCTCTCCCTCACAGTCGTTTTGTTATCAACATAAGTCAAACAATCTGACAATCCCGAGTTGTAGAATCCATTATAACTACCATTGGAAGAGATCCACATTCAAAACCATTATTTTTCAGCGAACATCTCATCCACATATTAAGTGTTAATTTTTAACTAATACCTTCTTCTAGCTTTTGTGTTCCAAACTAGCTACAAAATATTTTAATTTCAACAAGACATTTTTTCCTTTCTTAAATAACTATAAAAGAGCTTCATTGTTTTGCTTTTTGCATAAAATACCAACTCAAGACTTGGCCACTTCAATTAACAGTAGTTAACTATCATTATAGCCTCACAAAAAAATATTAACCTACAAGCTTTAAAGACTGCTAAGCTTACCTGCTGAGCAGTCTTTATTTCCATAGTTTTATTTTTGTATTGGAATATTAAATACTTCTTTGTTATCTTGTTGTTGCTCTTTGTTACTAGAGAATGTTGTGTATGCCTGTAATTGGTGCATGTACTAGAACATTAATTAAAATATTTGTGATATTCATAGTTAAGTATATGTACTGTTGGCATACCTTTAAATAAATAAGCTTTATTAATAATTATGTAACATGTTACAAAACGTTCTGCTTTCAATTACTTACAGTGGAATGTACAAGAATCAATTGTGGATGTGTCAAATGCCCAATTCACTCCAACAGTTAATTCTAGTGTTCTTTAATTACAGTCTTGCACATACATGCAGCGTTGAAACTATTCCGTGGCACTAAATCGGGCCACAGTAGGTAGTAGCACTATCTACTACCAACATACCGATGTAAATTTAAACTGGGGTGGCCCTCGTTAATCCGAATGTTGTCACCGGGCACAGCCCTTTCTTAGTTACTTCGAAGACGTTCAAGTAGACCGTCTTGAATTGCCACGGTATATCTTTGTTCTTTGGAGAGATTAACATATATGATACTTAATTGTGACAGTGAAATTTAATGTGAATATTTTTGCTAAAAACATACATGCTTAATGATTTTAATTCTTATATAATTTTTTGTAGATAATTTCGCAAATTTGTTAAGTTAATCTTTGAAAATGTAAATATTCAAACGTGATCCTTCTCGACCGTATTTAATGTTGTCTCTTCTGCTGAACCATTTCCTGAACCAATTACTGTCTGAAACCGACACTACTGTATGGATAGCCAAATGTACCAATTTAGATACTTTCTTGCATACATTTTGATATGCAGTGATTTGTTTACTTTATATTTAGCATGAACTCACCTTGAATTATATATCAATAGAAAACATGATTATGAGAATATATACTCGTAAACACATGTTATTAAACAACTAAGATAAGTAAGTAAAAGTAAAAACAAAACACTCATTACTATCCACAATTAATGCATCGAGCCCATTGATAGATAGTAGGTGCTTGTAGATAAATGCTTAATTAAAAACAAATTTATTTATTACATTAAAAAGAGGTAAATGACATAAGTATGTCATGAACTCAATCAAATTAATTAGTTAAGTGCACGAACGTATAAAAAATACAGACGGACTTCCATTAATACATAAACACTTGAAGACTTACCGATTTTATGAGAAAACATGATTTTAATGTAGTCAAAGTCAAACCCTTTTTTACTTACTAACTTATATTATTCATGATATTTAAAAAAATCGCGTAATATAAAATTGATTCCTATGTAAATTTTATCACATTGTCATAAGTAAATTCATTACCACAGAACAAAAATTTGTAACATTCTGGGATCAACGAGAACGACTATGTTATTATCATATCAACACGATAAGCCTATAAAATTAAAAATGATAGAAATAACTAAGTTAAGGTACAAAAGTAAAATAAGTAAATACACTCAAGAGCCACACTCGCCTTCCTACAGAGAGGGCTGAGGTTCAAATCCCGACACGTACCAATGTGTTTTCGAATTTTCGAAAATATATGTACGTTATCTTACGCTTTTAAGGTGAAAGAAACATTACATTTATTCTTTTTCAACACCAGGTGTGTAACATTAGTCAAAATATATATTCTGGAATTACAAAATTGAAACAGTTATAAAAAATATATATTTACCTATAGTTAGTAACAACTAGAGCCAAATCATACAGCACACATGATTGAAAATATCACACATTGTTTTAGTACGAGTAAAGAGCCCTTAACATAGTGGTTAATTTATAAACAGTTCGTGACGTTTAAATATATGATATTTTGCTTTTGACCGGCTTTATTCTAATTAGAACCACAAATTTGCCCGAAGTGACAATTTCTCTGTATGCTTCCATACAATTTGGTTTAAGTTTTATTTTAAGCTTTTAAGTCAGCCCACTAGATAACGGTTAGTTAATACAAGCAGTAAACATAGTTGTTTTGGCTGACTACAGGTATCTTGATTACACAAGATTATCTCAAGTACAAGCATATACCTACCGGCTCGATAAGATAGTGAACATTCGGATGCAACGTGCCCCGTGTAAACATGAAATCATGAAAAACGACCTTCAAGTTCTTTCAAGGCTGATTGCTTTTACTGATCTGCATGTTTTTTCTATGTTTGACACGTGTGTTTTAAGAATGTTTGTATAGCTAATTTTTATTTGACCGGTTTGATTTTTTTCAATCTATATGGACCAAACAATCAAGAATACTACCCAAGATGATGATGAGGATTAATACTGATCTTGTAGCGGTTAATAAGATTACGATAAGAAAACTTTGTAGCAGGTATAAGATTGAACACTATTTCATCAATTCCGATCATGTATAGTTAGGGAATATAATAATAATAATAAATAAAAAAATATTAAATAACTGTTTTTACTACATGCATAATGAATGAATAAACAGAACAGGTGTATACCAAAATATATTTTTTTAAATTTTTTTAGATTTAGATAATTTTTTTATATATAAATCTTCTTAATTTTAGAAAACACTTTTATAATTTTATAAGGTTGTACCGCAGGGCGCGCAGCTCGCGTCAAGTGATTTAAATAGTTAGCTGGCACCTTGGATAAACAAATTGCGTTCGAATATCGTATACTGCAGTTAATGCCGCGAGATACAAGTAGTTGTAGGTAAGATGAAAACACAGCAACTTGCAACGTCTTCTTGGAAAGCCAAGGAAACCATTTGATTGGTAATCGATGGCTAATTGACTATTCCAGGGGCGCTTCCTTATATACAGTCATGTAGAAGAAGTTGGTATTCAGAGCCCTAACCAAAACATATTGTGTGCAATAAGTTCGTAATATATGGGCTCAGCTGTGAAATATAAAGCAGCGGATCTTATGGAACCTTAAGTGTTGCTTTGGTCTGCCAAGCACACTCAGCTACTTTAAAGTCAATTCATGTTTATCCTCTATATGACCGCGAAACTGGGATTTATATTTAAGGGACTATTTTAAAACTTTGAACCCTTAACAATTTATTATAATAACGCTTTCCAAAATAGAATACCACATTGTAACCAAATGTGGATATTTATTTATTGTTGTCATTACTAAATAATGGATTGAAGAAATAAAATCCGAACAATCAAACTCGTTTTAACACAGCAAGTGGTGGTTTGGTGGTACCTAAATTCCCAGGTTGGTTAAGGCATTGCAGGCTAAATCACATGATTTTCTAGTCTTAGCTGGGAATATAGCAGTAATTACACAAAACATAAACATGCAGGAGGCCAAGAAGCGGTTACGAAAATATGACACATGTTCAATTTAATCAGACTACCAACGCGATAAGAATTAATATGTAACCGGACTTTGTTTTTAATTAATTCCCCGAAAAATAACTTAAAAAAAAGAATTTTCTTATCCTGACAGGAGGGAGGGTGCTCTCATTGATATACAATCTTGACATCAGAATCTATTGATTAGATAGATATAGGTATTTATCATCTTATACTAGGGTATAAGATGATAAATACTAATAAAATACGATACTTCTAACACTATATTTTTTTATATATTTCGAAAATATCACCGTCGTTTTTATTCTACAGAGGTCTGTAAGAGGCCTGTTAAGAGGATGGAATATCAAAAATATTGTAATTAATGATGGCTTGCTAAATACAACAAAAACAAAGGTACGTCTTGCAAAAAATAGAGAGGACCATTATCCAGGAGAAAACTACAATAGGTTTACTAGGTTGTAGATTCGGTACTTAGTCGTTTAGGTAGGTGCCACCGCAGTGCCAGATATCGTGCCGTGAAATATGAAGTGTTTTGCACTTCTGTGTTTCGGTATGAGGTCACTGTAGCTAGTACAGTTACCGGGTATAAGATACCTAACATCTATTGTCTCTAGTGTTGGGCGCAGTGCGGAGTTGACGGAGAATAATAAATGTCTATCAGCTGTTGGTCTCCTTCAATGCCGCTCTGTCATGGTCAGCCGTATCACTTACCATCAGGTGAGCGTTTTGACTGTCACGTGTGATAAATAATTACACCTTTTATTGATGTACATATTTATTTAAGAGAGAGTTTCATATCTAATATACTTAATGCATTTAACGACACACTATTAATTGAGAAAATAGTTTTCATAATATAAACAACAATTAACTTGTACCCTCATCTTAGCTCAAACCGTTGCCTGTATTACTTGAAGTCTTAAAGTTACACGGTGCTACTGTTACAGCTCAAAATGACATAAATAAGCGTAAGTTTCTTAGCGCTTATTTACTAAATTTTTCTATATAACTTAATGTAAATGCGCAGTAACTGACGTTAATTGCTGGCAGTAAGGCGACTTCACAACTAAACCCAATATATATATTAGAATTTTTTGTTAATTATTTGACAGTTCTCTTGGAGCTTGAGGGTTCGAGTTAATTGCTGTTTAATTAACTCATTCTCAATAGTGGTAAAAGTGTTCACGACCTAATACTTTCAATTAAATAACATTATGCGCTCATCAAATGATGATTGAAGATAGTTTTCAGCTTAAGAGCTTTTGAATGAATCTCCAGTATGTATTGGCGGTTGGCCATAGCTTCATTCTTTGTTTGGTAGCATATGGGTATATGCTCTTTATTAAGTTCCAAAGCGTGATAGTAGAATACTTAAAACATTTAATTTATAATTGGAATGGACAATACCACGAGTGTTTTTTTTTTTCAATTTTACAAATATGAAACATCTGTCAATTCAAATAAAAGACATTTTCTGCAAAGATAACTCAAAGATGGATGTGTAACAATGAGAGTAGACTTTAGTATTGTTCTCTGGATGCTTTTTTAATAAATGATTGTTATAGATAACAATATTATCAATAACAATATGACACTGAATCGATATTGTTTAGAGAAAGTACAGCGTTCAAATAAAAAATAAAACAACGTTTCCATCTACGTCATAAGATGGATAATACTCGCTCAACTAATTGAATTTCGTAGTTATTTCAAGCTTCAGTTAATACCTTCTTAAAGACGAAATGTGGTAGTGTGCACGCGCCAAGTTTATTGGGTCAAAATTTCATGTGCAACAAATTTGAAACGAGAAATAGGATATTTTTTTATATGTGCAGTATTATTTTACAACCTAACCTCAAATTTTAATAAAATAAAATATTAAGATTGGTAATTCTTACCAATATTGCGGAATTTTGTAAGTTAACTTCATACATTTATTGGTTTTGCTGTTTTTGTACATCAAGTTTTCCTTTCTTTTTTTAATGCACCATATCGTACCATACGTACGATTGTCTAATATTTAACTAAACTAAACTTAAATGATCTTGTATATAAAAACGCAAATTAAGTGATACTACACGAAAAATATATATACAAATTTACAATATATATGCTGATTCATAGTTCGATAAAATATAAAGCTTACAAAAATGTAGTAGATACCATGTGAATGTATAAACTTGGCGCTATTTTACATACAACCTTAATTGTAAAGTCGTGTCTTGACATGTGCGTTACTTATAAGTATTCGGTCTTCGCAAACATCAGTACTAATTAAGACTTATCAACAACTAATAAGGAAATATGCGTTCATTTTTTCATAAAGTAAATGTGAATTGTAACGGTAATACAAAAACTTAATTACTTGTGCGTGAAAATAATTGCACAGAGACAGCAAAATATAAAGTTTTCAAGGTTGCCTAATAGATTACATAATGCATAGTAATGTGTGGTTTAACATAATAACTGTTTAAACTTCAAAACCCCGACGTCATTGGGATAAAAGACCTATATATTCCGATGAATAAGTCTACTCTATAAAACCAACATGGCAACAATACGCCAGGTATGTTTTTATTTGGGTTCACATTTCTTAATATTTTCGTAATTTAAAAAGTATACTATTTTTAATATTAAATTTCTATGGGAACACCCTAATCAATACAAAGATACATATTCACCCAATTATTTGAACCACACTGGGATCAATCCCGGAATTCTAGATGTAGTAGCCCACGTCTCAACAAATTAAACCACATGAACGACAAAATAAATATAAGACTCGTATCTGTATTTTCGTCTTAAAATCTTTAATATATTTTAGCACAAGTGCCTCTATACTAGACTTGGTATCATCTGTGGTTTAGAGGGCTTCAGAATGTTAACCACTATGCTGGTAGTTGCATGGCTAGAGCCTTGTTCGTAATTCAGCACCATTAGACAGTGAAATTGATTTTACTATCCGGATAGGTGAAGTCGCCCGAGGTCGTTTAACCCGAACATTATCATATTCTGATCCCAGTTATTTTAAATTTGTATACTGTAAGTAAAATAAAATGAAAATGTTTTATAGGTTCAACTACTCCTACGTTCATGGCATTACGGAGCGCAACTTGAACGCTTGGTATTTCCTCTATTTGTTAATGTAATTTTTTAATAAGCTGGTCACGTTTATGTATCAATAATTTTGAATTGCTCAAGTAGGTAATGTAATCGAATTCATGGAAACAAAATATGTGCCAAACATACTACGTCACCATTTCAATATCACGTAGATACCAGCTGTTGGTATTGACACGACAATCAATGTGACACTGCGCAACTTTTACTATCAATACTTTGTGTTACTAGACGGTTTTACAAGGTATTATTATATTGCACTTTTTTAACAATATCATTTTGTAATATTATCAAATGTTAATGAGTTATCAATAATAATATAAATACCGCTATTAGCAAAGGATTTTAATTGTTTTATTTATACAAATATGCATCTGAATGTTTATTCGTAATACATCAAAGTATTATTATTTTCACTTTTTGAATACGTGTTGAATATTTCATTGAAATAAAATATTCTCAAATATTAACTTATTCTCTGAAGGTATCCAATACTAGACAGAGGTGCTGGAATGGACTTTTTCTGGACTAATTCGACGCATTCTTTTGATTCTTGAGCTGACTCCAGGCGCTGATCTCCTTTGGATAGTCATGAAGACAGACTGCGAGCTGGTGTTTGAATTAGATGGAGCTTTTTTCATAGCTGTCAACTTAGAACCAAGTTATCCTTTGTTATTTGTTGACATTATGAAAATATAATTTAATTTTAATGATTTTAGTAAAAAGCAACTCAAGAGTCATCAAAATGTGCGCATGCTTTAAACACCAAGCACATTACAGTGTCAGGCTATGATTTTTTTCTATATGCACCGTCAATTAATGTGATCGAATTAGATAAGTTCCGATAGCAACTGTTTGTTCCTGAACCTTACGTTCCAATATTACGTTATATTTATACCGCGCGTTATCTCGCTCGCTTACTCAACCATACTTGGTGTCAATGTTCATTGATGGCTCTGTACTGTGTCGAGCCACACGTGTGTACTGAATAATTAGACTGTGACTCAGCTGACATCGCGGTGTACCTGTGAATAGATTGTTTCGTCTATTATTACAATTTTATAGCTTTGTATAAAGTGCTTAGGTAAGACCTTTGTTATTAGTTCCGCCTAGTCTATTATGATGGCAAAATAGTATGTCCGTTCGCGAATTGCAAATTGTATTTGGTCAGTTAGGCGAAACTCAGGCCGTAGCTTTAAATATGTGTTTGTAACCGTTTGAACGGGTTGTTTGGGATTTTTTGTACTACGTTATTGGACTAAAACAAAACACATTTTATTATATTTATATTATTGTGTTACTCACTATAGATATTTAGAAATTATGTTTGCGGTGATCGAAATGTGTCGTTGAGCCCTTTAGATAACAGTTTAATCGGACAGCTACTTGACATACAGGTTTGTACACATATTAAGTGGCAGCCTTCCTTACTCCCTTTCGCTAATGAAACTCTATAGAAATTTTTAATTTATTTTTTGGTTTCATAACTATCTATTTAACAAACGTTAAGTGATTAAATTCTTTTGAGATATTATAAAATATAGTTTTGTCCAAAAAGTGTATAGGTATAATTTAATGAATATAAGGCAAATTTATTGACGGCATAAATTTTCACTTACAAATTTTGTTAAATTGAATTTTATTACAGTAAAACACATTTAAATTGTTTTTGTCTTACTGTATACTAAGCCAATTTTTTAAAGATGGTATTAAAATATGAGTGGCTTATTTACTTTGCATAATTACAATAATTATTTAAACAGTTATGAAAGTTTTATTTAGATAATAAGAGTGTGTCAGACATAAAAGTTCTAGAATAATAATAATTCTCGAAACAGTATTTATTAATAAACATGTTTTCACATGCCTTTTAATTAATTGATAAAGCTCTCTTGCTTAGTTATATATGTGTAACTAGCAGCTAGCCTTATAGTAGGTTTTCTCAGTTATGACAAGATGTTCATGTTGAAATTGAACTAGATTTTCTCAATAATAACCTATTATATAATATTGCGGACTCGATGGCGTAGCTGTAGAGTGGATAGCGCCGGTCAAACATTTTATTTTTTAACTGAATACTGGATGTTGGCCGTAGATGGTTTTTATAGCCATATCATCGATTAAAGATGGATGATTGAATAATATTATGCAACAAGGGAGTCATGATTTGATAGGAATACATTGAGCCATACGTTTACTGGTTCTTGGTAGGGCCTCATCGTTACTTAGAGTCCAATTCTATATAACCATGGTTTATGGTAAGTCCTTTATCCTGCCACTGCAGACACTAAACGCCGGTTGGTCGATTGATTCATAGTAATTATCGGGACTCGCAAACTGTACTACTTATAAGCAGGAATTACTTCTGTTCATGACTGCACTTCGTGAAACTGGGATTCCCTTGTAAATGATTTTAGTTTAGAATCTCCAACTTATTAATTGTAAAATTTATTTCACTACAGTAGAAATCTTTCGGAATTTAAGCTAAAATCAACAGCCTGCCTTAAATACATCCTGCTAAACAATAAATAAGGCTTTGTCGACCTGTTAATCCCCACGTGTTGAAGTTGAAGGACGCCGGCAGTTGACCGACTTTGTCATTGGCTGTCGTAAAAAAAAGATCACAATATTAGGATCTAAGTCCTCAAATAATTAAAATATTGTATTAACAACACAATCAAAAATTTAGTTTTTTTTCGTAATTTATTGTATTATGTTTTGTACCAAAAATATGTAGTTAATTAACAGTAATTATAAACAATTTATCAACTGTACAACGTCATGTTGATAAACATAATAATGTTACATCAGTCAACTCGGTCTTTGACCGAAGGTTTGATAGTATTATTTTGAACAATATTTTGTTCAGTTAAATATTAGATATTTAGCTCAAATAGGAGTTTTATGGAATCCTTTTTAATTCATTATAAATTATGATATAGAACACAAAATCGATTCATTTTGATGACCCATGCGGTGTGATTTCGGACATGAATTCCGGGTTCAATTCCCGTGTAGTAACAACAATTGTGTGAGCGAACATGTCTGTTTAAATTGGTAAGGGTGTTTGTATACATGATTTGTATATTTATTCGATGTTTATATAGTTATTTCGATGTTTATCTTGGTTGAAACCAAGAGAACATAAATCGTACCTTTAAAACCGAAAAGCTTTGTTTATTGTTTTACCTGGGTACAATAAAAGCAATAAGCTTGTACTGGGTACCCATAATACAAGCTTATTGCTTGAATTGGGGCTAGATAACGTTGTGTGAATGTCTATACTTATTTGATACTAGCTTTGTCCGTAATGAATTATATTCTCCTGCAATAAAACCTAGCATACTTATCTATCCGCGTCAGCTAACTTCATGCCAAATTAAATTAAAATGACTTAACGTAGCGATAGAATACTCAATAATTGTGACTTCGAATTCCATACACCTGTGAAACTGCTTGTAATATCGTCTACGTGGATACTTACCTATTTTAAATTGGCTGTCTAACCAATACGCTCACCCGAAATTAAGTGAAACGCCTGCGCATGACAGATGCATTGTTGAATAACCATTATCCGTATGTATGAATATACCCATAAGCTATTTTAATCGTGCTAATTACAAAACATATAGTCTTTATAATGTAAGGTAACGGTCATTAATTCGTTTTTTAGGTTTTCCCCGGCACACACAAGGCAGGTTTGTAAGATGAAGTACTTGTATGACATACTAGAGAACCTTCTATGAGTAGCATTATGTCTTCGCTTAATATAACGCTTACTAAACAGTATATATTTTAGTAAGTTAATAAATAAACTACGTCATAATACAGCTGCGTATAGTTTTATATCAATAATGAGCAATTATTAGTAATAACAGACTGCTCGTAATTGCGGACTTTGATACAGAACAACACTAAAGACTTCCCGTAACAACTGATACATATTTTATTATTCTTATCTTTAAGATATTTATAATTTGTTTAAAGAAATAGTAGAAGTATATTTTATAGCATGTTTATGTAATACTTTTGTCTGAAATAACATTGTGAAAGTCTGTTCTTAAATATGATATTTGCATTAAATTATAGGAATAATATAAATAAATAAAAAATGCGAAGTATAAGTCAAATTCGCCCAATGAGAAGTACGTAGCAGCAAATAAAATATAGATACTACTACAGATTTATAAAGTAAATAGTGGTTCACCGTTAAAAAAACTACTGACTGGATGTCGTTCAAACAAAATTGCTTGTTAGTATTTATCAGTATAATCCCACAGTTTAGAAGTTAAACGACAATTTTTACTACTTTGGAAGTATCTCTCGCGCAAACGATTTCTCGCGGAAATTTATTATAACAATATTAGAAACCCTTTTATCGTTTTTGAACACCTATACATTAATACACCACACGTATCGGCTTGATAATTTTTTTTTAGTTTCTGTTCAACGTATTGGGATCGAAAAATATTTTTTTCAAGATTCTTGTTATATTAGAACCTTAACGCGGTTCACAAAATACATATACTTACAAAGTTTCACCAATATAGTTCTTATAGGTTCGAAGAAAAGTAGGTGTGACATAAGGCTGAAGAAATATACAGACGTGACGAATCTTTCAATGTTTTTTTTTTGCCGTTGAGCTACGGAACACTGAAAGTTATTTTTTCGAAAATAATAATTAAATTGAGTTCGATTAGGTTGAATCCTCGTAGTTGTTAAAATTCAATATAAGCAATAGTCAATTAAAACCAAGCCAATAAAATTTCAGCAAAATATTTTAAAAGAACTTATGCCAAGTAAGAGTGTATGACTATGTTATGCATTTATACATTCTTATTCCCTTTTGTTAGACATATTTCATGCCATTAAATTACATAATATAAGATATTTTTTTAAACTCTTTTATTTTTTAATACCAAGTCAATCCCTAAAACTCATTAAGTCCTGACATTGAGCATGACTCGCGAATTTATTTATATTAATTCAACAAATATTATGTTGTTTATCGTTTGATAACTCTTACAACTCGTAATCACTGGCGTCTGAACAGCGACCGGGTAAATGGTCAGCAAAGTAATCTTTTTACACTAATATTATGACGCCCGAGGTTGACACGAGATAAAAAGGTCATAGAAAACATGTAACATGTACAACAATGTATGCGGACACACCCGCTCGTTAAAATCGGGTCATGTTACTGAGAAATGTGACAGTTCTCGAACTGCGACCTTATCTTTATCGCCTTATCACGTCTTTCGCTTTCTTTCCATGCCCTTCATGATTACTTCAATTCCTTAGTATACATCATAAAAAATGTCTTAACTTAAGATACATGTTTATGCTAAAGAAGAGCCGGTTCTATGTGTGTAGATGTGGCGAGAGAGCCTTGTTGGTTATGATTAACACTGATGTTAGCTTGGATCCAAAATAAATGACTGCAATTTCGAATACGTACCCCTAATTTCCAATTTTAAAAAATACTACGTACATTTTAAGCATTCATTCAGAAAGATTAACCAAAAAAATATGGGTAGTGTTTTTTAAAAGTTTACTTTATATATTTGCCTTCAACATTTAACTTTAAAATATATTGTTTCAGGTTACAAATTGTAGTGATATAAAGAAGGTTCCTAATGTTCTAAATCTGCCATCGGAAGAACAAAACAAATTGAAAATGACGGAAAAAGTAGCATTAATGCCATCAAAACAAAAAGTGACTAAACTTGTCCCACCCGATGGGGGTTGGGGATGGATGGTTTTAGCAGGCACAGCTTTGTCTAACGTAAGTATTTTATATTAATTTTCCCACAGATGTTCGTCATATATTTTATATTTGCTACAAGATTATAAAAATTTTGTAGACTGTAGTTTATGCATACTATCGTTATGTTCAAAAAATTAATATTTTCACAAAATGTATGGAACTCATTGTTCATGATATGAACAGTTGACCATCTATCTCTCTCTTTTTGCCTTCTTACAACATTACTTGTAAAATAATGTCATAATGTTCTAGTACAGTACACCTCTAAATATAGGGACTATTAATTACCGTTGTGTACACAAATGTAGATTCTAAGTCGATATATTCATTGAATATCGTAATATTACATACAGTACCAGTACAAATTTAGTTTGACATATTAATATGAAAGCAGATCTAAAGCATTCAAAAATTAAACATATGAGTTTATTTTAACGGTATTTTACATAATTGTTTGAATTCATAATCAATTCTTGAACTTACTTATTATTTTACTTTCAAATCAAACTAGTTCTAGTTTTCCAATTTCAATGAAATCCAGTTTCAATTGATTTGGTTACACTGAATTAAATTGGTACCAATATCACTGGAGGCTCTTCATAATTGAAACATAATAGATAGGTAATTTGATAGCAATATCTAAAATCCTTTTATTTATTCAATTACCCGATCCAATAAATGATTTTGTGATATGATCTTGTAAATATTGTGCATCTCATATTTGGTTTTTCTAGTTGTCGTTATGATTATTAGGTATGGGTTTTTCGTCGTTATATATTTCCACTTTAATAAAGATGTAAAGGAATACCTACCCATTCGCATTAGGACTAATGCCATGTCATAGGCTAATCTCAAATAAATGTGTGTAAAAGCATATGACCTTTAATTTGATCATATAGGTTTGTAAATTGCTTGATAGGGGACTTTGTAATTAAATATTAGGTTATATATAGTTGCAATAATATTCTTATCGTTCATATCTTGGATCAGAATTAACCCTAAAGCTACTTTATAAATAACACGTATAATGTTTATGCTGTAGGTATCAGTTGCTGATATTACTATCAATACAGACCCAACATTACAGTAAATACGCAAAAATATAACATTTTGTAAACAATAACATTTCACTGCCTTGACACTTATTACTTGAAGTGTTTGCTCACAGATATTCAATCAATCTATGCTGTCCCTATTCAGTTTGTTATACGGCGATGCGTTAGAAGCAATGGGTCATAGGACACAGGGTGCAGCCATTGTGTTGAGTACAATGTTGTTCGTCACAAACTTTGGAGGACCCATAGCTGGGGCCATAGTGAAACTGAGCTCACCTAGAGTAGTTGCTGTAACAGGGGCCTGTTTCTGCACCACGGGTATATTCTTGAGTGGATTTTCGACTAATATATGGCATTTAACCCTCACCTACGGTGTTTTATTAGGTAAGATATACCTGATAAGCTAGAATTAGTTTCCTCATAAAATAACTTATCTGTATGATAACCAAACTCATCTTTACTAATATTTATTAGTATAATGGAAACTCTATTTTACCTCTTTATCGCCGGACTTAGTTGTTTTGACTAATAAATTAAAATTAATCTCTAGGTTTGGGGTTGGGTTTCATCCAGAATTCGTCGTTTGTCGCTATAAATGCCTATTTCAAGCTCAAGAAGAGTCGTGCAGTAGGCCTGGCCAATGTGGGAACAGGTGTGGGACAAACCGTAATGCCGCATTTAGTGAGATACCTTCTGGAAAATTACGGGTTCCGAGGGGCCTGCTTGCTCTTATCCTCTTTGAGTTTGCATGGGGTAAATATTAACACGTCTAACCTACTTATAACAGTTGCTTAACAAATAATGTAAAATAAAATTAATATTAAGAAAAAGAATTGACTTTTCTAATATGAGGCTTCATGTCGTTTACAGATTTGCGGTACGCTTTTGATTCAACCTGTAGAAAGGCACTTAAAGAAAATAGAAGTCGAAGTGGAGGTTGATGAGAATTTGCAATTATTGGAAAAACACAAAAACATTGTTATAAGGAAAAACTCAAACACAATCGAATTAGCTAGCAAATTAGACAGGCGGTCTACAGAGCCGTCAATTATTGGCAAGAACGGACATGAAAACGGCAATGGTATACACAAGAAATCGGAAAGTTACAAAGATGTGGCGTATAATGGAAAAGTAGCTGGTTAGTATTGATGTTATTTTTTCTACATTTATACTCAAATAGAACCAATTACTGTCCCTATTACGGAACCGTATCGGAATATTTTGACCTATTATCTCAATTTACTTAACGAGTAATAAATTGATAGTTACGTATACAATAATCAGGTTATCTGTGCTATTGTGTCAAACGAAAACAATACCAATATCTTAATTATTGCACTGTTTCAATGACCAAATAATCGAGAATAATATCTTTCTTTCTCAGAAAGTGTACGAGTTGTAGTGCCGCCGCAAAATAAAACTTGGCTCAAGAAATTATACGACTTGTTTGACATTTCACTGCTATCAAGTCCTCGTTTCTTGAATATACTGTTTGGAACTGCTCTCTCTGTCACTTCGATCCAGAATTTTAGCATGCTGTATCCCTTTTTCCTACAGGTAAGGACAATATATATCAAGGACAGTATATATTGAATTGAATAATTTACTATTATTAATGTACCTAATTTAATCTTTTACGATTTATTTTTTGGATATAAAATACTCATTTAGCAGCAAATTTTACTTTAGATAATAATAGTATATTTGACTATTTCTCGTGATAACTATATTATTTGTCTCATATTCTCCCTTAAAAGAGCAAAATAACTGTGTTTTGTCAAAGATTAGTTATTGACGCGTGGCAAGTTGTTTATCAGAAGTAGACATAGCAGTTTATTAATGATGGTGTGACCACAAATTGCTTCAATCTTAATTTACAGAAAGTAGCTCACATGGATAAACAGCAAACTGCAACTTGCATGTCCGCAATAGCCGGTGCCGATATCTGTGGCCGTCTTATTCTGCCAGTATTTCAAGACAAATACCGCATCAAAGCACGATGGATGCTCATAATGACCAGCGTTTGGTTGATAATTACAAGGCAAAGTAAGTACTTCCTATTGAACCTGACCTTACCGTACAAAAACACTTCAGCAAAACAAGATTGGAAAAATCCTGTTAAGATAACGTCTAAAGTAATGATGTTAGCAATAAACATATTTTGGTGCGATAACACTTATATTGGCCTTTATAATTAAAATCTGATTTGAAATATGCAAGATTTATAACGAAGGAAGTGTAATTTGTTTATTTATTTTTCAGTTCTCGCGTATCAGACCAACCTATACGTTTTGATAGCCATGTCATGCCTATACGGATTCGGAAGGAGTATGGTGATTGTTGCAAGAAACATTGCAATTTCTGAAAACTGTAGAATGGAACAGGTCCCTGCAGCTGTTGGATTAGGAATGTTAACCATGGGTATCATTGTACCACCAGCTGGATACTTCCTAGGCTGGGTTAGAGATTACACCGGAAGCTACGTTATTTGTATTACAGCCCAAAATATATTATTAATAGTGTTACTTGCAACCTGGGTTCCTGATATGATAATATTATGGATACAGGAAAGAAAAGAGAGGAAAAAGGAGATAGATCAGTTAGCACTATCGTAGACATGAAAATAAATCTGTATTGTGAAATTTCAAGGTCTTCAAGCTGGAGACAAAAGAGAACTAATAATAATGTTCATGTACCAAAGGAACATAAAGGCTGTGATTTTTGTTGTTAACATTCTTAAGCGAAATTACTTAAGTGATACCAGTTAGAACAAGATGTTATGGGCGTCCATACAAAGTTGCCAGTTTTTCCGTTGAAATTTATCTTCCCAGTCGAATTTGATAGAGCGAACAGAAAATAAACCGTGGTATCTAGTCTAATTGATTAAATAATTATATTAGAAAGTAAATAATAAACTAATTTTATTCCAAAGATGACCCCTTTTGTTTCCAACCATTGCATTCCACAGCATTTTTTAATATGGAAGTGAATATTTTAGGCGTTTTATCAAACAAAACGTTGTCACAAGTAAACAACTCTGAATCTCCCAGTCTTCTTTCACTCTCCCATTTAGCGTTTAACCTTTAGGCTGTACTGCAGGCAACAATGTTAATGAAAAGCTCAGCCTAATTGACAATTTGAACTTAAAATTTCCACAGATAACTATCATATTGTTAATGTTTTGTTATTTTCCTTTGATATATTATGATGAAACACCAGTGTGGGTTACGTGCGAATTGCGAATCCTTGTAACGGACTTCATGTTTAATGTAATTGTTTATAAATCTATATGGATCCACAACGTGTCGAAGCTACGTTGAAAACCACCTTTAATACATTGATAAATAATGGCTTTCTTGAAAAAAAAAGGTATTAGAAATTGAAGTGGCATCATTGTAGTTATTTTCAATAAGTGAACCTTTACTTTTGTATCCAAACATGGGTAGTTTTATGCTTACAAACTGATGAATATGATGATGAAGATTTCAATAACACACGTAACACTTACGATACCATATTTGTTTCTATATTATCATTATCGTAATCAGGTTTTTTTATCGTACATTCAAAAGTGCCGTGATACATTTGACTTTGTAGGTGAAAAATAAATCTATAAATGCTGCATCAAATAAATAAACTTTAGTTTTACTTAAAGTGTTTAAACTTGTAATATTATTATAATGCCAACATTTTTTTTCTTTAAAGATGTTAGAAAATATCCTCGGCAGTTATTTGTGTATCACAACTTTTTATTAGCATACAGATGTTTTAACTGTTGGCTGCTTGATGGTTTTTAACCCTTCAACACAATGATATTCTGTATAAATAAAGGTAGATACGCCATCTGGGCCTCAAAAACGAACTGCCAAAGAGAATACAGTTGTAGGCAAATGTACACTCATTCGAAATAAATGTGTATGTGTGCCACCACATTCGGAACACTTTTTTCGGTTGTTTTGTGAGTATATCAAGAATCTATACTTTTTACATCATTGCATCAAATAAAAACTTGTAAGCCAATAAGCTTGAAAATAAATAAAGACAACTAATAACTCATATTTCTTAAAGCGCGAATATTAGTCTGGTTGATATAATTAAATCAGTATCATCGAATCAGCTCTTTCGAGTCAACTCGTAATCAGATAAGCGTTGCGGGCTACAATGTTTCAGCACGTTGCCGGTCATAAACATTTATTTACGTAATATGAATTTATTAGTATTTAATTTAGACCCACTAAATAAATTCATTTTCGTCGTGCACCGAGCATCGCGTAAATCTGGAGGGTGCTTTTTTGTATTTCCGAGGCAAGACCACTGAATTACGCTCACCGCCCAGTTTTGTATATTTTCCGGCTGTCAGGATTTACAGAGGTATGTTAGGTAGGTATGTATGGTATGGTTTATTTTTAGCAAATCTGTAAGAAGGGTTTATCCAGATATATTTTAGTAATAAGCTTCATTTCAACTTTGATGAATCATACATATTCATATTGAACTCCAATCATATACCACTTCTGTATTAAATACGAGTATATTGGTACATCCAACCTTTATTGTTTGTGTTTAGTGTATCTATCTATCTGTCTTTGAAGCTAATTGGAATTTATTGTGGAAACCCAATTCACTTAACCAATCTTAAAGTTTTAATATCACCTAAACTCGAATTAATATGATGTTGATTATTAAACAGCATTAGTGTTAGTATTTAAGAATGATTAAGTATTGGACCGACGACTTGCGGAAGGTCGCTGGTGGGAGCTGGATGAGAAAAGCGGAGGACCGGGATATCTGGCGCAAAATGGGGGAGACCTATGTCTAGCAGTGGACTGCGATAGGTTGAAGAGAGAAGTATTAAATTAAAGTAGACTCTATAGATATGCTTTCAAATTGAACACCATCTATTTTGACCACATAATAATAAGACGAAAAAGTGAAATAAAAACCGGATTCACATAAACAGAATTAAAGAAACACAGCTATTCCAAGTTCAAGCCAACTACAATTTTAATTATACCGCCCACGCCCTATTGAAATTGATAATTTTAAACACTTCTTACATTTAATTGCTTGGAAATTTATACAGCTGGTGTCTGGTTTCATGAAATCGAGTAAACTCGGCCGGCAACAATGCGGTTGTTGAGGACGTATTCTGCAGAAGTATTATGTGTAGACTGGAGGGTGGAATCACGCGAAATAAGGCGGTTGGTAAACACAAACTATATTGTTCCTTCGCCTCGTGCTGCGGTGGCCGTGGCAAAGTAAATGAAAGTAAGCACACCGAGCAGGAACAAAGATATCTATGCTAGTTGTATTTGGACAAGCGGCTGGATCGTTTTTACCTTGGGTTTGTTTGTTATTTGTGCTCAATTTAAGTCGTTTATTACAGACAAGCTGTGCAAACATATCCATTTTCAAAGTGCATTTTTATACAGAATGGTATAAGAAGCGGTATTAAAACCCCCATCAGATGGACCTTTGTATGATTAATACTAATTGCATGGACGTGTAAAAAATACATCCGTGCAACTAGAGTAACCCCCTTTTATGAAGTTGGTTAAAAAAATAGGCCGAATTTGGACACACTTTTGTTGTCAGTTAGACTCCGTTTGTATTTTTTTATACGTCCATAACTTGCGTTTAGTCTACGAATGTTGATTTTCAGGGATATGTCCGCATACAAGTCGTAATGAATCGTCTTCGTTCAGCAGCGGAGATGTTAGGCTGCAATGGTGGTCATGTGACTTCTAGCACTGAGCATTCAAATGATATTTAAGTATATCTTTAATTAGCCTGAGTTATAAAATATACAGACACCTCGTGTTTTAGTTCATCTCAAAAAGACATTGCTTTCTTAAAAGAATATAGTGTTATTCAATATTATACCTGTAATATTTTTTTTTATTTTGTCTCTGCCCTAAGCAGTGATTTTTTGTATTAGAATGCTTTTTTATCTGTATCTTACAAATGTCAATGTGAGTATGATGAGTGTCATATATTTTTATAATGCCTGGGTTAAATCCTTCTCCAATAACAAAAGCAAAAACTATGAAAAAGTCAATTCAGGAACTATGAAAGAATCTTACAGGTTAGGTTTTTTCTAAAGATCTCATCATATTCATAGTTCCAGTAGGCACATATTCACAGCTAGGTAGCTGTGAATACGTTAGGGAAACGACTTATTAAAATGAAACTGTCACTACCTCTAACCGGCCGATGAGTTCCGCAATGTATAATAATGTTGTAATATAATTATAATGTTTTTTGCCGTAACATAAAGCAGCCAATGGAACGTTAATTTAAATGTATATAAAGTAATCAAAACCAATTTGGTAAAGCAATACCATTTTAAATTAATCTCTTAATTAAGATCATATAATGAGCATCATAATATAATACCGCGAATTAATTTTATTTTGTGGAAACAAAACCGTTAAGAGTGTGCTGTGTCTGGAGTGCCGTGGGATACAAACCTCTTTATTATATGCAACTTCGGTGAAAACTAATTACTTAACGTGTGTGTCCTTTGGTGGCTTAATAATTGTAGCGCTGGCGGTTTTCATTTCAAATGTTCGCCAAAGCTTGTTTGCCGCGGGTAAACAAAAGTTTGTTTTGATACTTGATTTTTTAGTTGCAAGTGTGTAAAACTACATACAATTTTATAGGTTTAGTTTAAATTTAAAATAGTTGAAACCTAAAAAGTTTTATAGTATTTTATACCTTCTTTATTTTCTACCAATATACATTACTATTAGATTATATTAGAGCGTCGGTGGCTCAATGGTGTGGATTGTCACCTTCCTACCAGGAGGACTGAGGTTCAAATTCCGACACTTACCAATGTGTTTTCGAATTTACGAAAATATATGTACGTTATCGACGCTCTTACGGTGAAGGAAAACATCGTGAGGAAACCTTCATGCACGCCTGCGAAGAGATTCGAGGTTGTGTGTAAAGTCGTCCAACCCGCACTGGGCCCGCGTGGACGACTAAGGCCTAATCATCGTGCCCGTCGGTGGGGACGGACGTTTCATGAGCTGATGATGAAATACATTACTAACTGTAATTGTATTTGTTTACAAAAATTGAAATAAAAAAGTAAAGCCGAAGACAAATCTTAGATATTTCTTTATTTAAGGTGCTCTATCCTGATTATGTATTGCTTAATAAAACAACAAACTTATCCATAACAAAATTTGGTGACTTTATGTATGTAGGTGTGTGTTTCCAATTGTGTAACCTATTCATACTTATCTACAATTTATAATATGAATACAAATATGTATTTCTTGACTGTATCGTCCATTATAATATTGATAACAAATACATAGTAAGTACATAATTAAATCTAAATAATTATTTGTATTATTTGCCTATGTTCTGTTTTGTAACACGTTTAGCTAGCTTTGGAATCTTTCAGGGAGTTGCATTATGATGTCGTTACCATCAAAGCTCCTGTTTGTTATATACCAGACTGTGCCACTTATAGTTTTGTTTGGCTTCACGACAAAAGTTTGAATATACCTATTAATTATTGACCGTAAAAATAACCACACACTTTCATAGTCAAAAAGTCAAAACACGTACCATAAAACTTCCATAAGGTTGGAAACAATTCGTCAAACAGTACCTTTGTAGGTTTTAAAAATAATAATGCACCCCAGTGGGGTTCCAGCATCTTAACGTCACCAAGGAAAATAAAAGCACAGTCAAAAAAACATCAAAATCTCATTAGTTCCCATTTCATACCGAGACGACACTACGGAAGCAGTATAACTAATGTACGGTAATAAACAGAGACGAGGAGTGTCGTATTTCTTTTTATAACTTCTTTGTACCATCCATTTTGCTGGTTTAAAAGGTGTCCACGGAATAGCGCGAATATAACCAACTTTATAGTGCGCGATCCCAATTCATATATTGTTATAACAAGTTTAGTGCTCTTTTAGGGTAATCTATTTAGCTTCAACTGTTACTCGTAAAAATTTAAACAGTGAAACTCGTTAATTACACTATCGTTTTTGTGCTTCTTGGTGGGTCAAATATTTTCTCTCTCTCTGATTATTCAACATATAGCAGTCAACTGCCTTTCCTCATCCAGTGTATTTTCCACAATTCATCAATCCATCGTGCTGAAGGTTATCCTAAGCTACGCTTGCCAAGACGCGGTCTTCTTGGCTCGACTATTTAATTACCCTAATGCAGCCGTTTATATGGGGATGTTTCCTTGAGTGCTAACTTGTTTTAATATCAAATTTCAAAACAAGAACAAATTGAACTTCATATTTTAACAAGTATAGAAATGCATGAATACAATATGTATTGTAAGACCTCTTTTATAAATTAATATATAACTTTACTTTAAAAATACTAATATTATATTCTGCACTTAAAAACTCGTGTCAGTATCAAGTGATATCACTGACTGACTTACCTACACACTGGAACACAGTCATATAAAGTGTTCCGGCGGTACAGATTATGGTAGATCCACATAGACGTTCAATTTCCTAGTACAGAGAATGTTAGAAGTTTTTTACTTTTATTTAACATATTGCTACGTATTTCTTCTCATAGACTATTGCAATGAAAGCCTCTTTAATTTACAAACACAGAATACTGATCAACCACTCGCTCTGACGAGTTACAGAAAAATCGTCTGACAAATGGTGTTCCCTTGCTAGTGAACCGGCTCCGATGCCCGTTTGCACACTAGGGTTGAAAGAGACGATTTTACGCTACGAAATGTAATAGTATATAATGGGTTCTTTGGCGCATGGACGTACAGGATTTTTTGGGGGAAAAGTACCGTAACAATCAGTAGGACTTACGCTTCTTTTCCCCGGTAGACGCAATTTCTTAAGGTTAATTGTAAACATCCAAATTCATGCCTTTAAATCTATAACTTTTTATATGTTTTTGCAATCCCGCAAGATGACTTTTTCTTTTATTGTATTATGCATGTAATGTAATTCTTTTTCGAAATGAATGTTTACTCGATAAAATTTCTAGTCAGAACTTATTTTTTATAAGTCATAAACGGTGAAATGGTTCACCACTTATGCTACCATTTCATTTAGGCACCTACTGCGTGCCTAAATGAAAATAATTTTATTATATGTTACTTGATGCGTCGGAACCCACCACGGGCAAATCGGATACGCACTTGGCCAATTTTTTATATTATTTATTCTGTTGTGAACATAGTTTTAAGGTAATTTTAGTACTAGTAATCTATAGAAAACAATCGTCTGAGAAAAAAATATGTATAAAAATGTATTCGTATTTGACTCTAAAACATTTGTTTTTCGCATGCACTTTAGTATTGAGTGCAGATGGCCTTCTTAGTTACACTGGGCAAATGGCGAGCGTGTATAGCTCTCATCCTAATGTTACGAATTGTCGTAATTAAAAAGTATGACATGCGAATTGTCAAATAGCAAAGAGTCTGATGTGTTCTAGAGATTTCGCGAACTATGTAGAATGACGTCGACGCTTCGAGCTTAGCAGGTGGACAGGTATATAAGGCGGACCGATAGGTGCGCCGGGAGCCTTGTGTTCTACTCAAGAGCGAACGAAGAGCGTCGTACCTGCGACTACAAGGAAGAAGCGAGTGATAAAACGATATCTAAGGGATCGTCAGTGTGAGATAACAGTGTGAAGAGTTAACGAGTGATTATAACGTGTGTGTGCAGACATTATACGGACTCATTAAGTGTTGTGTTATAGTATGCAGTGTTAACTAAGGATTATAGTGCGTGCGTTAATTGACTAATTAGTGAGAGTGTAAGTGTAATTAGTGTTGTGTGTAATATATAGTGGTTATTTATAAAGTTTGTTACCGTGTTATTCTTTGTGTTTGGCAATAATTTATCCTGAACCCCAGCTCGTAACATTAATAACTCATAGGTACATTATATTGTCATGATTATTATTATTATAATCATTTGAGCTTCGGGGCCTATTAAGGCTAATATAGACCTGTAATCACCTCGACCTTAAACATATTTTGTGACTCCGTTCCCCTTTTACAGTTTGATTTAAAGTTGGGCACTTTTTACGAAATTTAGGACCCTGCCCAACTTTGAAGATCTAATAATTACCTGGGCATAAAAGGCAGTTGCCCAAGTGAATAGTTCGCTTCCGTTGTAGAGGACCACAATTGCAGAGTAAGTGGATCGGTGTATTTCTCTCTGCGCAGCATTTGCAAGTGTCTGCGTCACTTATCTTAGTTTTGTGAAGGTGACTTTTCAGCTCGCAGTGTCCACTGAATGCCCTGATAAGAGCCCTGGTGTTTTACCGAACTGTAGCAGTTCAGAAGTTCGCTTCTCCGAATAGGCTTTATTAGCACTTTTAAATGAGCCGCCTCTGATGACTCTAGCCAGTGGTTGAGTCCTCAAGGAGCTTCCGTTCTTATTTATTTTTCTTTAGGCATTCGAGGATGCCACAGGCAGGTTCAACAGCCCCTTGGGTAGCCTTGACCCCAGCGTTTGCGAGTGTTGTCATGATACTGGTAGTAATTATAATCGGGTCTAAAAACATTTACAAATTGAATATCCTACAAAAGCACAGATGATTTACGGACAATGTCTATCGTTTTTATTTTTCCGAGAAGTAATAAATACTTTAGTACATCAATACAGTCAGTACCTATATGGTTGTTTAGTCGTTATTCCGTTTCGCGTTTCCGTGATCGTATTGTCGAAATCGGGCTTAACGAAAATGACACAAAAAATGCCGACAAAATGAGCCGACTCGAAGAAAGAGCCGTTTGATCTTTTGTCAGAGTTCAAGATAGATTGTGATTATTTTCCCTGACTGGTTACATCTAAAAGAATTCCAAGAGGATTAATTACCTGAAACGGCTTTGTAAGTCCTTTGTCTAAAGGAGAAGCATTCCTTCAACAAGAAATCTTCTAAGAATTAATTGAAACGCTCCGATTGAATTTTTGTGGCCGGGCTAGAGCCCACAAAAATTCTTATTGATTAGAATCACAAGCAATGATTTGATCGGTAGATAATAGAATTTGAAACATACTATTGTTTACGTAGATGCTTATAAAGAGATAAATTTTAATCAATATTACCCTTAAGAACGAAATACTTACCGCTTAAGTATTAGGTACCAGAAAAACGATATCTTGAAATAACATTCGGAAATAAATTCAGTTATCGATGAAACTATTTTTAAACAAATTCCAACACGTATCTGACCCCATAAGACATTTTCATATATTTTTTTCATCATTTTTATTCATCATTCATTCATTCAACTTTTTATCGCAGTAACTATTCACTGAGCGTCTGAACTGTGTTCGCCTGTTTAAATATTTTCTTGTTTTAAACTATGCAACACACAAGCATGTAGCATCCAAATGCAACATTCAAGCAAGCATGCAACATGCATGACTATAGAATATAGTATTAAATGCCCTCCTCTCTCCTAAGTTGCTATGCTCGACGGAGTCTATAATATACCTACATAATATATTGTCCCCTTCTGAACATTGTGGAAAAGCAATGAACGATTGATTGATGATTCCTCTCTCGAGTCCAGCGCTGCGACACTCTAGCTTCCCACACGTTAACGTTGCAGATGATTTGCCCTAATATGAGGACGATGAAGGCTGGTCCGTGAAGCTGGCTTACAAGCCAAAGCTACTCAAAAAGCCCTCCAAAATTGTCAAAACTATCTGCTTCTCAGCTCGCGGGCCGCATAACCTATTCTCGCCTACGCGGACTGTCAAATTACTTGTTCAATAAAACTATTGTTATATCCTAGAAGATTCTAAATTCCATGCTTTTAGGCATTAGCGAACTTAAGGGCGTGCTAGAGTAGAACTCGAACCTCAACTTACATAAGTGTTGCAAGGAGGGCTGGGTAACTTTTTTGGTAAGAAAAGCGACCCGTTACGTGACGTTGCAAGAGAAATGAAACATCAGTTTACTCCTGGTCACACGGGCATTTATCTTTAAAATAAAAATCCTTACTTGACTGAATAGTAATGTACATAAATAGTCTATTGCCTATGGATGCATTATATGGAAGTGAAGTCAATTTAAGTTATGAAAGCTGCATTTCAAAGTCTTTGACAGCCTTTTCATTTTGTCTACATAGTACTTATTTTTTTCTAACAAATAAACATGACTGTTAGACTTTGTTCATCAGATCCAATGTTCTTTTTATTTAAGAAAACGTTACTATAGGCAGCTGTACACAATATGCCAACTTAAAGGGACTCATTTTTGTGCTCCTTTTATTTATTTTTTGCACGCCTCTTTTGAACGAAGTCAACTAGTTGAGAATAGAATTAAAAAGTAAGTGCGTCTCGGGCGTGCAATTTCTGCGGTATTTAATTCAGCTCTTTGTTTAACAAATGCAAGTCTTTTATTTCTGGGAGGTCGTCATTACGTACTGTGTTGTAAAATTAAGAAAATGTTATTTTGCATCGCAGAATGAAGATGAAACAAGATTTTCAATTATCATTACTATTACATTCATAACAACAGCGTAATTCCTAATGTCAGACGAAGAATTTTCTAGTTTACTGAAGAGACACTTCAAATGTAGTAAAACGTGCCCCCTCCCTCTACTTAAACTTTAAAATATGGAATTGATAAAAATTTTATATTCAGGATCAAATCAAGAACGTTGGAATTTTTTAAAATAAGAACAACTCGTAATTGAAATTGTATCCCTCCAATAATAGGCAAATCTACTGATTCAAATATCAAATATTGTTAAACATCATGTAAAATTCTTTGCGATCAATCAATAATATATATACAATTTGAAAAAGAAATAAAATATTGGTATAAAAAAATGATTTTCAATGCTATATGGGGTCACGGGGCTCGGTGAGGCGAGCGGCGCGGGCGCGATTAATAATATAGTATGTCTACAATAAATTTTAGATTTGCTCAATGCAAAATGCGATAGTTTGTTTATATATCATTTATTTTGTTGAACTTTTGTGATAAACCTATAATAATATGAGTACAATAATAGGTCGAATTGACGCCAACGATTCAAAATTCACCCTGTATAAAATGTACTTTACATTACCATGAAAACTTATAATGGCATTTTGTTGGAAGGAAATCTAGTCAGTATTTTTATATACTTCATATTTATTATTTATTGAAACTTTATGCACCATACAAAAGACAGTACAAGGGAAAACTTAATGCCTAGAGGCATTGGCAACCAGTTTTTTATTGTTATTATTTATTGTTAGAAAATAATATATAACCATTAGGTTAACCATTATTTTCTAACAATAAATATGTAGTTGGTGCCGAAGTAAATTAAAATGTTACTTGCTGCTACGGAATCCTATGGACGAATCCGATTCGCACTTGGCCATTTTTTGTTATAATATTTTTTTTTTTTTATACTATAACAGGCAAACGAGCAAACGGCTCATCTGATGGTAAATGTCACCGCCGCCCATGTACATTTGCAATACCAGAGGGCACTGAAATGCGTTGCCGGCCTTTCGCAGGGAATACGCTCTTTTTTTGAAGGTCGCCGGGTCGTATCGCTCAGGAAATATCTCCGGCAGCAACTGATTCCACAATTTCGTCGTTCGTGGCAAGAAATTACGACAAAAACGCACTGTCGAGGACTTCCATTCATCTAGGTGGTGAGGATGAAATTTTGAGTTTTGCCTCGAAGTGCGGTGGTGAAATGTAGCAGCCGGAACGAGTTCGAATAATTCCTCAGAACACTCCCCATGATATACGCGGTAGAAGATGCAGAGCGAGGCCACATCTCTACGCAAACCTAAAGCATCGAGCCGATCGGAAATAACCGGATCGTTGACGATCCGAGCAGCGCGTCTTTGAATGCGGTCAAATGGAAGAAGCTGGTAATGAGGCGCACCTGCCCAAAGGTGGGAGCAATATTCCATGTGGGGACGTATTTGCGCCTTATAAAGTTGCAAACGATGGCCCGACATGAAATATCGCTTCGACCTGTTGATTATACCAAGCTTCTTAGAGGCCAGTTTGGCTTTATCATCCAAATGACCGCGGAACTGGACACTGCTCGAAATGTCAACACCGAGAATTCCAATACTGGCTGCAGGTGATAGGGGAGTATCTTGGAATTTAGGCAATACGACAAATGGCGTTTTTTTGGCGGTAAACGCGCAAACTTGTGTCTTAAGGGGGTTAAACTGAACCAAGTTCTGACGACCCCAATCGGAGACCCGGTTAAGAGAACTCTCGACCTTAGACACAAGTTGATTTCGGCAATCAATGACGTCTTCCTGAGAAAGATTTGCACGACCGGTATATAAGGCATCACCCGTACTATCATCTGCATAGCAATGAATGCCACTTATCAGTAGCATATCATTAATATGCAAGAGAAATAGCGTAGCGATAGCACACAGCCTTGCGGGACACCAGCGTCCACAGATTTAGAGACCGAGCATGCATCGACAACGACTCTGATGCATCGATCTGATAGAAGCTGGTAACCCATTTGCATAAAGTCTCAGAAAGTCCATAGGAAGACAGCTTAGAGACGAGTGCTTTATGCCATACCCTATCAAAGGCTTTCGTCACGTCCAAACTTGCAGCAAGCGCTTCCCCCCTGCTCTCCAAAGCCATGGCCCATCTATGCGTCAAGTACGTCAGAAGATCTCCAGCAGAGCGACCCCTACGGAACCCGTATTGTCGGTCACTTAAAAGCTGGTGATCCTCTAGATAACGCAGGAGTTGGCAATTAATGATAGATTCCATGATTTTGGAGAGCAAGGAGGTTATTGCTATCGGCCTATAATTGGACGGATCCGAACGGTCACCTTTTTTAGGTATCGGCTGCACTGAAGCTGTCTTCCATGACTTTGGGAATACGCCAGCGGTGTATGAAAGTCGAAATAGCCGCGTTAGAACTGGTGCCAACTCAGGTGCACATGTCTTAACACCACAGGGGGGATTCCATCAGGCCCACTCGACTTATGGACTTCTAGGGAAAACAGTGCTTTTCGGACTAAGCGCTGTGAGAATCGAACCTCAGGCATGCTACTAGCACACATTGGTATAGACGGAGGTTCGGCACCCCTGTCATCCAGAGTCGAGTTAGACGCAAAGACTGAGCATAGAAGATCCGCTTTCTCCTTTGCGGTATGGGCCATAGAAAGATCCGGCCTACGAAGTGGGGGAAGAGAGGGCTTACAAAAATTTCCCATGGCAGCCTTGGCGAGAGACCAGAAGGCACGAGAGCCTGAGGGAAGTCTGACTAATTTCTCACCAATCCTGCCAATATGATCCGACTTTGCCCTGGCAATAACTCTTTTGTAAGACCTGGAAGCAGAATTGTATTCTTTCTTTTTAAGGCTGGTATTATGATCCTCAGACGCTACTGCATTTGCCCAAGCCTGGTAGCTAGCTTGCTTAAGACGACATGCCTTTTTGCAGGAGCCACCAAACCAGGGCTGAGTTCTACCGCCAACGGGTACAGAAGTGGAAGGAATGAATAGCTCCATTCCTTGCAGCACCACGTCAGCGATAGAATCAGCAGCAACGTCGGGATCTTCCGGCTTGAAGCAAACTCTGTCCCAGGGATAGGACGCAAAAAAGGACCGCATCCCATCCCAGTCTGCTGACCTATAGTGCCACACACGACGGCATCCTGCAAATTGCGGACGTATTGAACGCGTGAGTGGCACCGTACTCCGTACTAGACAGTGGTCGGAAGAGCCTAGTGGCGCATTAACCGAGACCAAATAGTCGTCTGGATGTGAGGTCAGCAGAAGGTCCAACAGGGAAGGTGTATGGTTATCCACATCTGGGATTCGCGTAGGCGCAGGAACCATTTGTGTCAAACCATATGCCAAGGCAAATTCATGGGCAGATCTCCCCGCATGGTCGGTTGTTCTGGACCCAAGCCAGTCGGCGTGATGAGCATTAAAATCGCCAAGTATCACGACTTCAGCGGAAGGGATCTGCTCCTGTACGGAATCTGTAGCCATCTGAATGTGCTCAATGAGTCGGTCAGTTTCTGAATTACCGCTGTGAGACCTGTAAAGGCAAGCGTAAACGCGCGGATGGTCTTCGCAATTAATACGCAGCCAAAGGATCGACAGGTCTCTAACTTCAAGATGGGCAAGGCGCTGATAGCAGATATGCTCTCCAACAAACACGCACACTCCAGCTCGCGGAACAAATGAGTGCTCTAATTTGTACCCAGGATAGGCAAGGTAAGAAGAATCCGCTGGAGAACATATCTGCGTCTCAGTCAAGAAGAACAGAGCCGGCTTAGCAGTTTCAAGATGGTAGTGTACTGCATTGATGTTAGAATGCAAGCCCCTAATATTGCAAAAGTCGACGACAAGCGTAGAAGGGGATGCCGAAATACCTTTGCTCTTGCCATTGCCCTTGTTGAGCGCGATTTTGCTCCCCCCAGAATACACGGAGCGGCCCGGACGTCTGCAGCTTGGAAATGAACCCATGCCTGGACGTTCGGAGGAGGATTCTCCAACGCTGACGCAGTTGGTACCTCCCTGGGGTAATTTACTTTTAACCGCGTACTCATTAGGGGAGAGGGGGGGGGAGGGCATCCGGAAACCTCACTCACGCAGTGAAACGCACTACCAAGAATACTACTTCACACTGGTATTCTGTGAGGTCGTGGTATTAATCCGGTCGAGTCAGCCCAAAACGTGCAATGGTTTTAAAAAAACCTTTGCATGACTCTACCACGAAGAAGTGTGTCACCCGTTTGGCACCACCCAGGGGTCACGTGTAGAAAAAAATATAAAGCATGAATTTGAGAAGATAAAAAAAAACAAAAGAAACAATAACTCTTACAATTCGTATATGGACATTGTTGATGTATCCAGCAGATGGATTTGTAATGAAGTATGATTCCCTAATCAGTAATTAAGAGGATGCAAAATCGTAGGGAAAATGTGTGATAAACTCCTAAACCCAAGCCTATTTAAAACCCTTCAAAACTTGTGAAAAGTTTCTTGAGCACTCCGGGCGTCACCGGTGCAAATTTAAAGTATGTATTCCTCGTACGTTTAGCCCTAGAGCTGATGAACATTACAATTTCATTAAATATCTGAATATTTTTTTCAACTTTAATGAACATAGTTGAAGTTGCACAATATTTACATAACGCTTTGCAATTCACGTAACAGAAATTTCACAAATATACAGACGAGGCACAATTTTCTCAATTATACTGACGTGATAGTCTAGGAGACACCTTTCTGACGGCATATATGTTTATACTATAAATTCTACGGCTATTGTTTTAAAACTGTTTGATTTATTAGACATTAGTATAAATTGAATAAGCTTTGAATAAATATAACAATTTGTATATTAAAGATTAAACAGCCTTTATGGACCTAACACAAATTTGTGTCTCAATTTCTGCTTAAACATGAATGAACGGAAAAGATACCAAATCACTTGTTTTGAAATTGAACATTACACATTTTAAAAATGAACAATCACTTTAATCAGACTTGTAAATATAAACCATATTCATAAGTTAGATAAACATTAGACTGTTTCAAAATTACAGCTTTATTTCACCAATTATTCTAAGCCGATGAGAGCACTAAAGGCAAACTGACTTTGAGCAATCTTAGCAGCAGCATTAAATGTATATTTAATATTTGTTCAACATATGAAGCATATTTTTCTGCCACTTGGTGATGCAGACCAACCTTATGGTGGTGGGGAGCGGTATCCTTGCCTAGATGTCCTTGTTAGAATCATGCACAGCTTTCTGGGCACTTTTTCTTTCACTGAATAATCTAGTTTTTTCAAAAAAATCTTCAATACATCTCTTGTCTGATTGATTAAATAAAAAAATTGGCCAAGCGCGAGTCGGACTCGTCCGTGGAGGGCAGCAACAACTAACATAATGTTTAATAATTTTAATTTACTTAGCTTTAATATGAAAAATAGTGGATCATCGCTTATGACGTATACAAAAAACTACACACCATAAATCGTTTAAACTAAATTTCGTTGTTAGATTTTATGGTCATGTACATCATATATTTTTTTCGATTTTATCAACCCTATAGTTTAAAAATAAGAGGGAGGAATTTTTTCAACTTTGGAAGTGTCTCTCGTGCAAACTATTAACAATTTATAAAAAATGATATTAGATCTACACATTGATACACACATTGATACAAGGAAAAAAAAATTTTTTTTTCCTCGTACCCCCGTAAGAGTTTTAGTTCAATGTATGGGGAACCCCAAAATATATTTTTTTTTTCTGGTTTCTTGTTAAAACCTAATAGCGGTTCACAAAATCCATATACTTACAAAGTTTGAATAGTGTAGTGCTTATAGTTTCGGAGAAAAAGAGTGTGACATACGGACGTACGGACAGACAGACAAACAGACAGACTTGACGAATCTATAAGGGTTCCTTTTTGCCATTTGGCTACAATACCCTAAAAAGATAATCTCCTCATCCCTGCCGTGCTATAATATTTAAGAAGTTTACTAAAAAAATAGCTTCCTTGACTGAGTTATATTTACAGTGGCTGTGTTGAATCTGGGGACACGGGAGTGCCCCCGCCATGACGAGACAAGCGAAGCGCAAGCTCACTATTTACCTCATATCGTCGTGTATCGTCATTTTTTGAACTCTCATAGACTTGGTTTTCGATGTACCAGATAGTTCATATTCTCAGGTTGTTATGTCGATAATAAACTAACAAAACTTTTGATTTTAATTTAAATACGCCGATTTCCTCACTGGCATACTGATGATCATCAAAATGTTTGGCTAGTTCCTAAAGTCAGCTAGAAAGCTGAAATTTGGCGTATAGTATAGTGTCCGACCAACAAAAAAAAATAAACTAATAATATGAGGTTCGCCCCCCGGTCGGTTAAGTTAGGTCGTTTCGATTCATAAGCTTGGCTTTACATGAGACAAGATATCTTTTTTACAGCGCAAATCTTATGTGGTGGTGTCGGCAACATTTAATATGAAATGTTTTTGGTGTGATAAAATTAGTGGCTGAGATACTATTATTCAGACGTACGTTGATTTTGGTCGACTAAGTTATTTAAAAGGTAACTTATATTTCTGAGGTCAATATAAATTTTGTTGTATGTACCGTACATATATTAAAATTCATGAAAAAACATTGGTTATAGAAGAAACAAATAAAGAAAAAACATTTATACAAACAGACACTCCAATTTTATATATATATACCAGCAAACCCAGCACTCGTATATGTAGCTAGTTTGTTGATTTACCTAACCCTTAAAGTTGTCATGTCAAAAAAAGCACTCTGTCCCCGACTCTACACCGCCGCAAACCTTCAGCGGTGAGCATGAGAATTCCATTACAACCGTTGAAGTGACACGCCGCGTGTGGTGCCCTGCAACAATTGAATTTTGTTTGAACCACCTGCATCCTTTTGTTTATAGCTCTTGAATAGAACTTGAGTGTGCGTTATTTGAAAGAACATAATAAAAGTTTATGTATTCGAAAATGCATGCTATAATTAATCCAGAATAAATTAAACTTACTTAAAAGGTAAGTAAAGTAGTAGTAGGTAAAGTAGGATAGGACAGTGCACTGGGTGCACTCAATAATTTAAGCTCTTTGGCTGTATCGATGTATCTATGTTCAATATAATTGTTGATGACTGTAAAGTGCACAGACGTTTTTAGAATTGCTGAAATCCTAGTTTTGGATGAAATTCTAAAAACTGATTATGCATCTATCAAGGACTAATTATGTAATTTAATTAGTAGTGGTTCCGACCAATGTCACTGTGGTTGCAATCGTTTCACTATATTATTAATATAAAACTTAATCTATACGATGCGACCAGAATGAAACAATGGAGTTTTGTTGATAATGATCCTCAGGTTAAAATAAATTTAATATGTTTATTTATAATCTATTATCAAAACAATGTTATTAATTTTATTTATTGAATTGGAAAAAAGTTTAAAATTAAGTCTTTAATAAAAAAAAATAAACTAACCAGAATCGACTAAATTAAAAAAATAGTTATTTTATGTATTTGTACATAATATAAAATTTATTATATCATATTAGATCCATACCAGTAAGCTGACGTGTCGCTGTCTGAAGAATTCACAAAGAGAATCACTGTGTTACTTTCGCGTTGTGAATGACTTTACTTGGAAATTTACTTGGAGGTCCAATTGATGTTCAACCAGGGAAGGATTTCAACGATTGGTTTTATTGGCAATTACTTAGAATCTGAACGTGTGCAATTCTAATCTGTATTCACAATGCAAAATCAGCTCCGTCAACGTAAACACACACACACACATTAATGCAGCTGCAAGCAGCAATAGGGTTTCCAAAAAAGCAGTATTTTTTTTAATTGAGGCAAATAATGAGTCGGTGGCTCAATTGTTGAGTGAGGTTTAAATCCCGCCACGTACCAATGTATTTTTGAAATTTCGATTATATGTACGTTATTTGCTCGTACGGTGAAGGAAAACATCGTGAGGAAACCTGCGCACGCCTGCAAAGAGATTCAAAGGTTGTGCGTGAAGTCATCCAACCCGCACTGGGCCCGCTTGGACGACTAAGGCCTAATCACCCTATACGGGTAGGCTCGTGCCCCTCGGTGGGGACATTTAATGAGCTGATGATGATGAAGGCAACTAATGCACCCGACTGATAGTACGCACGTATTACTTTCTGTCGCCTCTCTATAAAAGTGAGAGTGAAATAAGTAATTACTACTATTAGAAGTACCTAATCCGGTTATGATAGCAAACTAGAATTATTACTTGTAGCTAATTACATTTTTTTAAGCAGTCATATCTAGTAATTACATTCTTACTTCAGCCCGGGTTTTTTTTCAAGTTGTTCTTATCGCGTCGTGCACTTTTCTTCTCATCAGTCGTCATCATGCACTCTTGTTGTAGCTAGCGCGGGAAGTAGCCGTGTGTTTTCTTGCTTCTGTTGAGCCGTATTAAACAAAATTTGCGAAAGTTCGATGGAGGAGGCCTATGACCAGCAGTGGAATGCAATAGATTAAATAGAGCAAAAGGTACTCGGAAACACAATTTTACAATAGTGATCAATCTATGAACACTATTTTTGTTTCTGATTAATAGTCAGCACTGTAGATCATTTTGTGCCTAATACTATAGCAAGATTATTAACAAATACCTTTTTTATTGATGCTATTAAAGAAGAAGCATTTTATGATTCTCGCTTTTTAAGCAGATAAGTCAACAACACTTGAATAGATATGAATAGTAAAAAAGTGTTAATAAGCGCAGTTGCGCTTTATAATATTATAATAGGCAAAACACACAAATTCATCATTCATTTCTAAAATTTTGTTAGACACTTAATCAAATTTTATTTAAATTAAGGATGAATTTGTGTGTTTTGCCTATTATAATATTATAACTACAATATTCAACAACTTATCACAAGGAGGAGTTTAGCAGTTAAAAAAGTAGGAACAAAACACCATCATCATCAGCAGACTAAACGTCCCCACCGAAGGGCACGAGCCAACCAATAATGGGTGTTTAGGCCTTAGTCGTCCACGCGGGCCCAGTGCGGATTGGCTGTCTTCACTCACAACCTTTGAATCTCTTCGCAGGCGGGCGCAGATTTTCTCACAATGTTTTCCTTCACCGTACGAGCGTCGGATAACGTACATATAATTCAGGAAATTCGAAAACACATTGGTATGTTCATAGCGGGATTTGATCCTGCGCCCTCCCGGTAGGAAGGCAACAGTCCACACCATTCAGCCACCGACGCTCTCATTCAGCCACGGATACTCTCAACCGAACAAAAAACCGTCGAATTTGAAATATTTTTGACTCAACGAAATCTGTTGGGTCCTCTAGTTTTGTCGATTAATTAGACAACCCTTTTATCTAACCACTAAAGCCAGCGTGAAGCCATCCGATGTTCCACCACAAAAGCATTCCTTATTCTAAAAGGCTTTCAATCAGGGCATTAAATTTTCTTCAATGGTTTAAATGTTTAAGGTAATTTAGAACTTCTATGGATGATCTTACCTGAATTAGCTTTTTATTAGTTACGTAATGGTCATACTTTCATAGATTTTATGTCGATAATACGTAGTTTTTATATTGTGTAAAAGGTTGATATTTTTAAAAATCTTTGATTGGATACAAAACATGCTAGCATTCTACAAAGTATTAAAACAGTTTGGAAAAAAAAATTATTGTTCTATGATATATCTATTAACATAGTGTTTTTTGTTTGTTAAATTCGTTTTTAATTTAATGACGTGAGTTAAAATTGAGTTACCGTGTTAAGCAATCAAAAAGAACACCTTGACTTTGGTGTTCTTTTTGATTTTGATTCTTTTTGATTTGGTCAGTTTTCAACTATATGCCAGACAGAATTCAGTTTCTTTTTCACACATGTATATTGAAATTTTGTTTGAAATGCTAATGAACTCTATGCTGTACGATTATTATGCGAGAGCTTGTGAATGCTTGTCGCGTGACACTGGCAGAGAGTGAATGCAGCGGTCGGCAGAGAATGAATGCATTTAACATCGGATTATACACGTACTATTCGTACGTGTATAATCCGATGTGTATAATCCGATGTTAAATGTATTTTACGTCTTTGTAAGTATTTTGTAGAGGTAAGGGTAGGTATTATGTTTCTCTTTATATAATACTCGTGCAAAAATATACTTCAATAAGTAGTATAGGATAGGATAGTTACAATAGCAAAATTACCGGATACCTCCACTTGTCAGAATTTCATTTGCCCGAATTTTATTTGCTATAATAATCACTAGACACATAATTGTTTCTCATAGTATAATGTGTCATACTCATTGTTTACTATATTAATCACGTGCTAGAAACTTTGTTTCCGATAAAGTTTATTTGAAAGAAAGAAAGAAAGAAAGAAAGAAAGAAAGAAAGAAAGAAAGAAAGAAATATTTTATTCGGCATAATAAAAACATTACATCTAACAACATCATAAACACATTTACAGGACAGTATAAAAAAATCGAAATACTTAATAAAATGTTTACAAAAAGATTGCCAAATCTAATAAAAAAAAGCGATCATTAAAAAATTAATAAAAAAAAACACATAATCAAAAAAAACAAACAAAAGAAACATACAATTATTCAAAACTAAATGCAACGTTTCTACCTGCCGAAAAGGAACCTGCCTCAGCATATGCTGCCGTGTGGTTGATTTACTGTAACATCATTTGTTAAAATCATTAGTGGGTACAAACAAGTAAGGTTTGGGTATTTTTATGACCAATCGGAAATCTTTCAGGTCTCAGTAGGCTAAAGCTATGATTGGATTCTCTCTTGGGGATAAGATCAGAAATGATTTAATCCGTAAGAGAACTAAAGTTACCGACATGGCCCGCCGGATCAGCAAGTTGAAGTGGCAGTGGGCTGGTCACGTATGTCGCAGAACCGATGGCCATAGGAGCAGACGATTTCTGGAGTGGAGACCGCAAGCGTAGCGTAGGACGCCCTCCGGCCCGATGGACCGACGATTTGCAAAAGGTCGCTGGTGGAAGCTCTTACAATCCATATATAAAAGCCTTAAATTTTAATTAAGAGTTTATTCTAACAAAAAAAATGGTCATGATTAAATCAAGTTACCTTAGTACTTCTACCAGAGTTTTCTTTACTTATATTACTGAACATTAATCAAATGTGAACTAAAACCTAGAATATTCTACTACGCCTTTCCTGCAAAGAACGTGCGAAAACTCAGCGTTATACTCGTAAATCAGTGAGTTTCTCTCTAGCTCGGCATTTATTGGGCACAATTTAGCATGCGGGAAAAATCAATTTGACGCAAACGAAGATAAGAAAATAAATAATATCAAGGCCACTGAATTTTATTATAAAGGAAAATGAAGATACTGTTTTTGTTTTGTTAGAAAAAATGTGGTCTCGGGCCTTGCCACTGTCTATGTGAATAACTTTTTTAAAGATATCAGTGTCTTTTTGTAATTCTAAAACGGTTCGGCTGCAATCGTTAGTTTCGTGATAACTTATTGACACCAACTTTACTCGTTTGAGGCACTTCCGAACGAACTCTCAATCACATTACTTAATGATTGTTAAACTTATCAAATGCAATTATAACGTATGCTCATGCGTTCACGATTACTTTAATATTTTTAACTGGCTCCCATAAAACGTTTTTATCATTAACCTCATAATTTTTACTGTTAATTTCGGAATAGAGGATTATTATTAGCTTAAAATAACCACAGTTTTAGGACTGTAACCTTATCACAAAAATATAGCAAATATTTATCAGCAAAGTGCCAAATGGCGTCCACGTCCAGATGGACGAATGACTTCGTTACGGTGGCAAGTAGCAGATGAATATGAACGGTTAGTGATCGGTACCCATGGGAACCTTTAGGGGAGGAGCTTCGTTCAGCAGTAGACATTTAAGCTGTAATGATGATGATGAACAGTGTCAAGTAGTAGTGTATTTTTTGGTTTAAGAAACATCTAAAAAGAAAACGACTTTTATTTGATAGAGCGGGTGAAGCAAGATTAATGTAAATCCTTACAAATTCGTCATTAGAAATGGCTTGGTACATGCTACCAAGTCAGTTGCTATATGAGTAATACAGAACAATTATGAGGCTCGGGTGAACAAATTTAATCCTGAAATAAGTATTGAAATTAATTATAATTCTTCAGTCTAGTAATGAAAATGCCTTACTATTGAAAAGCTATTTTGAATAAGCCATTCTTCAATATTTGGATCAGTTGTTTGTATAAAGATTTATTAAAGACATACTTTGAATAGCGACAAATTCGTTCTATGTTGAATTTACTTGAACTTACTTATTCGACGTTTCAATTAAATAAATAGAATTTTTACTTTTTTAATTAATAATAATTTATGAATACATTAGTAACTTCATCTTTTACAGTAACTGAAAGATGGAAAATAAAACAAAATTCATTTCATCAAATTAGGCTTTTAAAAAGCACTTACTTACTTACTTTTTGACGTTCAAAAAGAATACAAAAAATATCATAAAAAATATATTTAAAATACCAAAGTAAAGCACAATAATTAATGTTGATACTTGAAAAAAAGCGCTTCGACGTTTTGGCCTATTGAGAAAGAAGCACCCAAGAAAACTCAATAGTACAAATGCAGTTTAACACCATGGATTTTTATCACATATATATTCGTCAATAGTATAGTACCCTTTTTTAGAGAAAGATGTTTTTTTATTCTAGCTTTAAACATGTGTTAAGGTAACTCTACAATTGTTTGCGGTACCTTATTGAAAAACTTTATATATCTTCCTATAAAAGATTTATCTACTTTATGTAGTCTCAAGTCTGGAACAGCAAGTTTGTTTCTATTCCTAGTATTAAAATTATGTGAGTCACAATTTTTTTAAAGGTATGATATAATTTACGAACGTAAATTAAATTTTCATAAATATATTGTGATGCTACAGTCATTATATTTATTTCTTAAAAAGTTCCTTAAGAGAGTCACGTGGTTTAAGGTTGTAGATAAAACGAATAGCTGTTTTTTGTAGCACAAATATTGTTTTAATGTCGGCAGCATTAAAAGAGACAACAACAACAGTAGACCATATGACATGACACTATGAAAATAACTAAAATAAACCAATCTTGCTGTTTCTACATCTGTCAAGAGCCTAATCTTCCTAACAGCATAAGCTGCCGGGCTAAGTCTAACAGTCAATGATTTAATGTAAGGCCCCTATTGTAGCTTTGAATCTAAAGTTATACCAAGAAATGCAGTGGAGTTTACAATTTCCACTTGATCATTATTCAGAGTTATGTTGATCTCGACCTGCCTTACATTGGGCATAGTGATTGTATACATTTAGTTTTTTTAGCATTAAGTAAAAGATTATTAGCAGTAAACCAATGCATTACTTGAGACAGAGCTCTGTTTACATCGTCAAATTACAAAAGTCTCCTTACGTCTGTTGGTATTATGGAAATTATTAGAAATTACGTAAATACACTCAACTTCATGATTAATGCTGCCGTTGACGTGTAATCAAAACGCCAAATGATTCCCTTGATGACGTTTATACTGGTTTTCAAGCCGAGCCTCCAAATCACCAGTTCTCGTTAACAACGTCAGGTAATTCAGACTTGATGAGTTGAACTAACATTAGCCAATTTGTTGTTAAGCCGTTGAGTGGACTTAGTTGGTTGTATTCACTTGTAATATTGGGAACAGATTTTCTATTTCCGCTCGTGTGAAAAATCAATGGAATTGAGGTTGAAACAATATCAGGCACACAATGCTTCTCTTTCTCTCTCTTCACCTATCACACAACTGGACATAGGTTTCCCCTATTTTGCGCCAGATATACCGGTCCTCCGTTTAGTATTATGAAATTAAAACTGAAACCTTTGCATATACATCAAAGACTGTTTTTTATGTTAATAAATAAAGACAATTGAAAGATCGAGATAACAACAGTAGTTATTGTATTAACATTACCATTATAATTTAACCTACGTTGTCCACTGCTGTGAGATTTCATAATGATTAAAAAAAATGTTTTAACACATGTAACGCTATGTTACTATGACACTTTGACATTCTTGTAAATACACATTAAATGTGTTTATATTAAATAAATAAATATTCACTGATGCTCACACAGCGCCATCTAGCCCCATTTTAAGCGAGGAGCTTGTAGTTAGTAAGTAGTTAAACAACTGAAAAACATACTTATATACATATTATACATAGTAACATCCAGACCATTACAAACAGACATCGTCATGTATACAAATGTTTGGCAGCTGAGGTCTTGACCATTACACCAAATGGGTCGTACCACGTACCAAGGTTACGCTGTAAAAGTAATGGCAATAGCGAGAATGATTTGGTACACTAAACAAAAGAGATCGTAATTGGTTTTCTGTACAAACTATGCAGTGCACATTCGCTGTTCAGTCCACATAAACGACGTGGCGGACTCATAAAACCTTATCTGTCCCCTCCTTGGAGCGTTCGAAACGATTTTGTTACTTGCCTAAATAATAAATGTCGGGGGGAGCATTTGAACTGCATTGCTCTATAAAATTTATGGTACTTTATTTCACTTGAAGAATTGATAGAGACTAAATAATAATTATACCTAACTTCTTCAAATACTAAAGATCTTTTGCTGCTGCTTATCATAATCAGACAACCCACTATAATATGAAATTATTTCATCCTCATCATATTGATGATGAGCGTTCCACTACTATTCGATTTTTCGCAACTTTCTTCCCCGCACATAATAAATTATTTATGGGTAGAGATCATCTGATGACTATCTTGCTTGATCCCCAACATCATACAAAATACTGCAGTGATATGCCCTCTTGTCCCTCTAAACAATGCATGATACATGAGTCTTTCCTACTAAATCTTATTTAATTTTTTGTATACGGGATGATATAGAATGCTTTTTCATGCTCATAGTTATGGCTTATAATCTATACTAATATTATAAAGCTGAAGAGTTTGTTTGTTTGTTTAAACGCGCTAATCTCAGGAACTACTGGTCCGATTTGAAAAATTCTTTCAATGTTAGATAGCTCATTTATCGAGAAAGGCTATAGAATATATATAATCACGCTACGAGCAATAGAAGCAGAGCAGCAATGAAGGATGGTACAAAATCCGGGGGGATTTTTTCATACTTGGAGCTTTCGCTGCGTACGCTGCGTAAACAGTTAAAGTCATGTATGAGAGTATTGTTCCCCTTTTAAAGGTTTACAAAAAAGTCCGCGACAGCATATGTCTACCTTTAAAGGTTAGTTCCCTATAACATATTTAACGATGAATTTTTTTAAAAATAATTCTTCATTCAGAAAAATACTTTATTTATCACAAGTAATTCATTTTAATCAAAAATGCCCTTTAAATCATTCATCTTAAATGAATATCTTACGAGATATCGCAGTTTTAACTCACTCATATAAACGAAGTAGCGGGTTAAAGAGAGCGTTAGGCCAAAGTAACTATTCCACGCGGACGAAGTCGCACGCAAAAGCTAGTACTATTATATTAAGTGCGTTGGGTCGTACTTAATTGTATTATGAGGGAATTAAAAGCTCGTCCTTAATTTTCGTTTAGTTCAATGTTTTAAATGATGTAGTAACCCTATTTCTGCGCTGAAAGGACATTCAAGATACCTAATTTTACTATTCAGAAATTGTCTAACGACGGCATGACTTCTATGTTATACAGCACTATTCCATATTATACTCTGGAAATTTGACATTGCTTCTTTTTATAAAGTTATAAAATGGTTGTAGTATATCCTAGTGTTTTCATATCATACGAGAAAAAAAAATGCCAGTCCTGTATTAATTATAGTTCAAAACGCTCATTTTCATTCCATAATTATCTTGAAATCTATCTTAGGACGGTTAATCCATCAACCATACCAATTTGCATTGAGCCCCAACAAATAATATAGTGAGTTAAAAATAATATAGTGAGGTAAAATTTCAGCACAGCCGTGGTGAATGGAGAAGAGAACAAGTGATAATTATATGCCTTTATTATGGCAGTATTATTTCTTTAGGTGCAGATTTTTGTTCTAAATTCAAGCTTATGGTATTAAAAAAACGTTATTTTTGCGGAACAACCACATCTGTGCAGGACTTTTCGTTATTATTTAACATTAAATAATTTTTGCTTTTAAAAATATAAACGCTTAAACGTTTTGTTCTAAGGTATTCTTTCAACTCGAAAAATACTCTTTGTGGGAGACAACCACAGAATAAAAACGAATACACCAGTTAATGCAGCCACTTTCCTAACAATTCTTAGTCCATTCCAGTGAACTCTACAGTGTAAACGCACCGCGGGCTCTCGGGATTGAAGTACCAGCAACAATGACGGTCTTTGGCTTTTGTAATACTTTATTATGTGCCGGCAAAGATCCCCTGACAAAACTTTATTGGAACATCGAGTATGAACACTCGGCTTGATATGAGGCACTAGTTATAATAGAGTAACATTATTCGATAGCCTTTCTTTGAAGCCTTATATAAACTCATCGAGTTTTTCGATGGGTTCCTTTATTACTCCTAATAAGTCACTAATATTATGATTACCTACATAAGTATAACTTGTAAGTAAAAGTTGTACTTATGAAGGTAAAGTCCAGAAATTATAGCACATAGTCTAGTTGTAAGCACAAAATATATTATTTTACATCTGTAGTTCCTTGGATTATATCGTATGTTATATTGAGTAGTAAACTTCTTTGAGAGAAACATGATAAACAATAATTTCCGTGCATGTAGAGAGACAAAGTTGACCATTGTGTTGTTAAATCACAATCTCTATTTTCAAGATGATATTAAAACTTAATAGAAACATAACACCATATTTCGCGGCATAATATGGCAAAATAGAAGGTTCTAGATTCGAAAAATTAAGTAATAAAAACTACGTAAATGACTCGCTTATCCCACTTGGATTGACCGACCCATACCTACATGGGATTTGTGATGTAGATGAGAAAAGCGGAGGACCTTATATACATCATTATCAGCTCATTGAACGTCTCCACCGAGGGGCACGAGCCTTCCCGTATATGGTGTTTAGGCCTTAGTCGTCCACGCGGGCCCAGTGCTTATTGGCCGACTTCACGCACAACTTTCGAATCTTTTTGCAGGCGTGCGCAGGTTTCCTCACGATGTTTTGCTTCACCGTAAGACCTTTGGATAACTTACATATTATTTCGAAAATTCGCAAACACATTGGTACGTGTCGGGATTTGAACCTCAGCCCTCCTGGTAGGAGATCAACACCATTGAGCCAGCGACGCTCTTATACATACAAAATCTTATTTAATTACCTTTTACCTTTGGTATAACTCCCAATTTTCATAAAACTACACTTTAAGGTTTAAGAATACGAGTAATACATTTTACACAAAAGGTTTGACTAACCGTAAGAGTTATTAAAATAAATACTTGATTTGCCAATCTTTGAAAGGACCTCCTCGTTATATTTATTTATGATTTTCGTTTAATTTTAAGAATTCATAAATGCTCAAGAATAGGCACTTGTATGGTGTATTTAACTAATTTTTAATCGAAAAAATACCCAATTAATTACCAACTCGCAGTCCACACCATTAAAATAATTACCTTACAGTTTAAAGATATATGATTCAAAGAAGCCAGGTATTTATCGTATTCTGAATGACTTCGTGAATAATTCATTCGTTTTATGAAAAATGATGACAAGGTTTGAAAAGAGATGGGGCGAGTATGCGTCTTGGTTGAATTAGTCACTGCCATATCGTATTTTTGTATAGATATTTCGGAATCTTCGAGCGCACTTCCTGCAGTCTGACCTGTTAGTTAAGGTTCAATAAATGAGCCCTGTACACACTATGTGACTTCATTCGATTATAAAAGTCATAAACCACATATAATACACATTGCTTCATAATATTTCTGAACCTGTAGGTACACGTAATCGGAATAATAATTGTGAGCATGTTACATAATAATTACTTAACATGATGTTATCTTAGGCATTCTGTAAGTACCGAAAGTTCAATTTTCAAGGGTTCGAGTCCTGTTCGGCGACGCCCTTAGGCTCATTGTGAAAATTATAAGGCTGAGAGCCATCTGCGCTCGCCAATTGCCCGGTGAAGTTGTAAAGGCCATCTGCGGCCAACAGCAGTAGACAGTTTGAAAAAAAAATGTAAATTTACTAAAAGCCACGTGTTGGCTAAACTCAAAAATAAGAGTAAAAAATTCGTGAGTGGAATGAGTACATTGCTGAAAACCAAAAAACACATTAATAAATAATTGAAAAATAATTACGCATTTGATTTCACCAGACATTTATATAAGTATTTTTTTAGGAAAATAAGGGAAACTTTAGTTAGTATCAGTAATAGATCGCGAATTTTGAAAGCGAGCATAGTGCGAAATTCAAATTTATAATTTCATGCAGTGTGTATAAACCTAAGATACTGGTGTAGCTGCCACCATCGAGTGGTCGTTCCTCCGAATTGGCGCCAAAGCGTCTCGCCTCCACGATATAATATCACACTCGACTGTGCAAAGGTAATCACATGACAAAGCTTCTTATAGCACCATGCATGTTCAATGGTCTTCATTACAAGCCAAAACAAACCTTATTTAATGACCCATACGAGACTGTTTAGAGATTTCCTGTCGTAGTACATGAACTAGATGCAAATTAGAATCTGCGCATGTAGCGAGAATATTGGCGCACAGATTTCAGTGATATTCGTTATATGATATGCAATATAGGTGTAGTGCAGCAAATATATGATAATACATATTTTTCAGTGCAGTGTATACTGATAAACATTGCAATAAAGATACATTCACTTGGCTGATGCAAATTACTCGAAGCAGCAAGAATTGTTAATATTTTACTTGCGGGTCTTAGATCCTGGCTAAACATCCTGGCTATTTCATAAACACACAAACACTTCAATCAGTTATAAAAATGAATCCTATCCTATGAACATTTGCATAATAAAAGAATGAATTATTTAAAAATGTATCAGCCTATTATCAACCAGAAATTGTTGACAAACAGTGTCATAAGTTTGCATTATGAGTAGTTGACGCAAGCCTTCCAACGCAGCATATCTTTGATGATCATATAGTACAATAAATATTCAAAAGTTAGCTATTACCTCAAGGACTCGGGTCCGATTTCCGGGCTTTCAAAACATGAGTATGCGTTTACAAATATAACTTATATTGCTTGTATTGGTTTTTAAATTAAGCATGGGTTAATATAGGTTATTTTAGATAATATCTACAATTCCTACCAATTCGGTGATTGGCAATTGCGATAGTTCCGTTCCTTGTCCGTTACAATCTTTTTATTTTATTGAACAGAGAGGAAACCAGCATTTCCAAGGCCAGGAATGCGTTGCCGGCTCTTTAAAATAGTTAACGCTCTTAACATTCCAGTGGAAGTTTATTCCCTAATTTGTCGTACGTATCAGAAAATGACGTAAGAAACGAACTGTGGGAGACCTCCAATTATCTTGGTAGTGGCGGTGAGGATGAAATTTGGGCTCCTCCGAGATGTGGGTGGAGGAACTGAGCAGCTAGACTTAGGTCCTGCTCCATTATAATCAAAAGGAGAGTCAAAAAGAGACTATAGTGGAAGTCAAATGTAGTCACAACCACCAAGTTTAGCAGACGTAGAAGCAAACAGCAGTAACTATATAAGTTTAGGGTCAATGATCTGCGCTCGCCAATTACCCGGTGAAGCTGTAACCTCCGGCCAACAGCAGTAGTCAGTTCAAAAAAAAAGAGCGCTGCCATCAAATTAGTTCTAAGTGTATTGTAGGGACTAAAATAAATAAAAAACCGCCTTTTATGAAACTTGCAGGAAAAATAGGGTGGTCGTTTTCTAATCTGCCGTAATCACATGACATACAATTGCATGACGAGATGATAAATACAGAAGAAAATAAAGTTAATCCTCAAAACTATCAAATTAAATAATTTGACGCTTATGTATTTTATATAAGTAAACATGAATAATATTGAGACGTTTTTATTAATAAACCTGGCGCGTTTTGATAAAGTTTTTGATCTCTTCGAGAATATTAACCCTTCTTTGTAGATAATTGCAGTTTGTGAAAGACAGTTTATTATATTTAGTATGTTAATAGTCATTTTAATTTTTTAATATATTGTTACGAATTGACGTAATTAAAATGTCATTAATTATGGCGGCTAATATGTGACGTCAGTCCACAGACAGTCCATAGAGTATGACATGCGAATTGTCAAATAGTAAAGAGTCTAGTATGTTCTAGATAATTCGCGAACTATGTAGAATGACGTCGACGCTTCGAGCTCAGCGGCCCATAGACATATTATGAGGTAGACAGACTGTATATTGAAAGTCGGTGTCTAATTTTTGTTAGTGTGCAGTTACAGATTTGTATTAGTGTGCGTCACTAGGGATGTGACCTTGGTATCGAACATATTGCTAGAATTAAGCCGGGCGTCGTCGTCGCACCTGCAGAATTAGATGATTATAAATTGTGTTAAAAATAACATGGAGTCAGATACAGCAACGCTGTTAATTTTATCTACAACAAAAATTAAAAATAAAGCGTTACCATAATAAATTTTATACGCAAATATTTTGAAGTTTGGTCTTCCTGGGTGAAAAATTAGATGATGTTGGAACAAATAAAACAAAATATTATTGGTAGGTATTAAATAGACTATATTATATTTTTACGGTAAAATAACAAATTTTAAATAACACTCACAAACTCAAACTTAAAAATTATTTTATTTAAAAAATATATACTGAAAGCCTCATTATCATTTTTAAAGACCCATACATACCTACATTGATAACCCACAATAGTGGGTATCATGAAAAAAAGTTTCAGTTTAAAATATGCGACCTAAAAACATTTTTTTTTCATGTTTTTTTGTTAAAATTATAATGTGGATTACAGAACACAAATATGTTCTTGCAAAATTATAACAATATTTTTATAGTTTTTAAATTTTCTGAGAAAAGTTGATGTGATATTCGGACAAACATACAGACATGACGAATCTATAAGGGTTCTGTTTTTTGCTGTTTGACTACGGAACCCTAAAAAGAAATTAAAAAGTATTTTGAATCTACCACGCCGGTTCAAAGATTTGATTATATTAAGAAGACTCTGGCAAGAAACTCAGTAAGTAGTTATTCAATGGCCATTATCAATTTGCAATTGTTTTTGTCCTTAATCAGATATCTACAGTGAGTCAGCATTCAATAATTGTATAAAAGAAACTGTTAAAGAAATACTATCGATGGAATTAAATTCTATGTTGAGTACATCACTATGTAACATCCTTAAATGTTCATGCATAATATTAATTGTTTTAGACGTAATTTCTACAATTAATACAAGCTAATGTATGTCTAACATTATTTAAAGTCTACTACTACATGTTTTTTATCCATAAGTCTCATTACAACTACGTAATATGAATGAAAATGTCGTCAAATATTTACTTATGAAATGATAATTCCGGGTCTTTTACTCCTCCTTTGGTGGTTCTTGAAGAACAATTTACCGCAGAACACGACATTTTTCTACGTTTACTTATTTCTTTTCAAAATATTTATTAAAATTATGACACTGTGAAAAATTTGCACGACAGCTCGTAATGTGTTGGCCTCTTTGGAGGCCACAAAATGACACGACGTCAGAGTTTTCAAACGTCTATCAACCGTCTCTTCTACAAAGATACATGACGTGTATTGCATTACAATGATATAAGAGCGGCAACGTCTTATGACTACATCTAGTACATGCTTAATCTAAGCAGCGGCCGGACAGGTATATAAGGTGGGCCGACGGTTGCGCCGGCAGTCTTGTGTTATACTCAAGAGCGAACGAAGAGCGAAGTACCTGCGACTACAAGGAAGAAGTGAGAGATAAAGCGATATCAAAGGGATCGTCGAGTGTGATATAACAGTGTGAAGAGTTAACGTGTGATTATTACGTGTGTGTGCGGAAAGTGTTGTGTTATAGTGTGCATTGTTAATTACGGATTTTAGTGCGTGCGTTAATTGATTAATTAGTACGAGTGTAAGTGTAATTAGTGTTGTGTGTGATTAATATTGGTTAATTAATAAAGTGTGTTACCGTGTTATTCTTCGTGTTTGGCAATAATTTATCCGGAACCCCCAGCTCGTAACAATATGTTTGGTCATAATTTTACAATGTATATTATATGTTGTTGTTATATCCTATATTTCTTTTCATAATAGCAGTACTTTGTCATAATAATATGTTTCCTTCATAGTACCTTAATGTACCTACATAAGTTAAATGGACCCGTTAACTACGATAAAGATCCGCAAAAACTGGATACTGAATTAGTGAAATTATGAGTTTACAGAGTATTTTTAATAACTTATTACGTAAATATTTGTTTCTCGCTCGAATCTGAGCTACAGCCATAAACTGTTTCGGTAAAATTATCAAAACCTGAGTAAATGGACTAACATGTGCTGAGTTTTACAGCTGTAATAACTCATAAGTTAGCTACGTAATGCGCGTGAAATAGATTCACGCGCCCTCTTGTGGCGCCGACGAGAAATACTTGAAAATCAGCGTTGCTACTCAGCGAGCCGATGCTGGTTGGAACCCCAAAATAAGGGTTGATTTAATACTTACCTAAATATTAATACTCAATTTTGCTTTTTTAATATGAGCTGATGCAAAGTAAGAATGAATCAGTGGTAGTGTAAGTGTTGTTTTAAAATTTTCTTATAGTCTAAGTAAATTTGAAAACAACATTATAAACTGCATAATTTACATTCTTTTGTATATATATATATACCAATACTATTGCATTTATTACATTGGCATTAATAATGCAATTATTAATTTTGTAGTTAATCTAAGTCTGTTATGTAAATGTGTCCTTAATATAGCAATAAGATGCACTGGGCCCACGACTACGACTACGGCCTATGCACCCGTGTACGGGTAGGTTCGTGCCCTCAGTGGGGACGTTCAAATGCGCTGATGACGGATATCAATAAGATGTCACAGAAATTTAAATTTATTTCACTTTGTATTAAGCTGGGCTTTATATATATCAGCTATCTATTTGCCGAGCTACGAGTACCTTCGAGGTTAACATCGCTTTGTTGAGAGATCATTGTCTTTGTTATATTTTCTTACATTGTTTACTCAATTATCTTATAATGTGACAAAGATTGATGTTAACTTGGTTCGCAAGGCACATTAGGCTGTTGCTCTCGACCACTTTCTTAGTGTGATATTCGTTAACATCCGCATTGAGCTTGTGTGGAGGTTATATGATTTAAATTTTTTAACCTCATATTAATAATCGTGTAACAGTCTTTACTACGTAAAGTCACTTTGTTAGTATCAGTCTAATCGGAAAATTGGTAAATGAGTGAAATTTCTGGGGGAATGTGATATTTTAAATATTTTAGGCACCTTTATGATATAGATCGAAAACAATAGTAGAGACATTTTAAGAGAGCTTGTTGACAAAGTCTTATTTAACAGTATTAACCCGTATTAAAAAATAAGGATTAACATTTAAGCTGCTTTTTAATTTAAAATTTATAAACCTGTCCCAATTTAAAAAAAATAGATAGACTAATGACCTGCCAGTGGTCTAAGGTTTTAGTTATCAGTGCATTTGGTCTATGTTAGTAAATCTGGAGCGAGCTGATGATGATTTAGGCAACCTTTGTGGCATCTACGCATATTACATATAACGAGATTACTGATGATGGTGAAATCAATGCTGAAGCTGTACTTTGCCGCGTACGCGCATTTCTTCTCCTGTTGCTTCATGCAGACGAGTTTTAAGTGAGGTCTAGCTGCAATCTAGAAACAATCCATCAAATTTCAATCCCATTATCACGTATTTTTGTGTGCATTTTATATGCATAGGTTTTCTTCACTGGGTTTGTGTGCTAGAATAAGTTTCGTTTACATTTATTGCATATTGAGATCAAACAATTGAAAAGTGTGTATGTGCAGTAAGTTATGTATGGGTACCTACGGCGGCCTAGTGTGACGTACGTTTGGTTTCAGATGCGGAAGTCGAAGGTTCGAATCCCGCGGGGAGAGTGTAAGACAAAGTGACGGCACTTTGTGCGATTTTTCCCAATTTGGTTATAACATAGCAGGCTAAACCAAATCGTCCCTAAATACAGTTGATTGCATGCTTCAGCGGGCACGATTCTGGCTTATCTTAGGGTAGAAGTCGTTTATAACCACTAATCCGCATTGAACTGCGTGGTGGTTACAACTCAATGCCCCTATGCCCACATGACTATGCTGTATGTGAAGGCCTTGTCCCTACCGTACTATGTTTATACTTTGTTGGCTAAGGTCCCACAGATGCTGTTATGGAAATGTGCTTTATTTAAATGGTTATTATTATTTTGCCGAGATCAATGCCTTGTTTCTTGTAAAAGAAACATATTTTATCCATGGTTCTATATTCAAAAGAACTTGTTTGCACTGTTATATTTTTTTCCTATATATATCTTAAAATCCAAAGGCAAAGTTAATTCTCATGGCAGTGATATAATTCATTTGACAGATCTGCGCTCAATAGATCTTGTTTCGTGAATCTAATTGTTACTTACGATGATGGCGCGACAAATGGGAGTGCGTTACCAGTTTATGTTTTATTTGTAGTAAAATACGGAGAACATTTTATCTTACTAAAATATTCTACAATGGCTATACCTACATAAAATGCGTGACTTACCGTTTCATTCAAATGTTTTAACATGTACTATTAATAATATTGTACTGCGGTAAATCTTATATAGCGAAAATCACTCCTTGATAAATGATTACTTTTAAATTTGATGAAATACGTATGTTGTTATGACAAGACTCGCAAGTTCTAGTATAATATTAATATAATAATTTGAAGAAGTAAGATCATGAACGATGTACTAATTTAACAAAATTAGAGATATATATTCATATGTAGGTACTTACTAAATTTTAAATAAAAGCTTAATACAGGGAAAACTACGATACCGCAAAAACTATTTTAACTTATCCACTATTTGATAGGTTTTATATTTTTTCTCACGTACCTGTATGTAGCCCCTATAAGGAGCGAATAAAATATTCATAGTGAGAAGTTGTTATTTTGTGCAAATTAATTAAGTAACAGCTCTATATGAAATAAATGCATCATGCATTCGAAAGATGATAAATTAAATTGGACATTGCACACGTGTAAAATGGTGCAAAATGAAATCGTTGGAAAGCAATACGCGAATGTGTGAAACCACACCGAATTGAAATACTGCGTCGAAGCAGACTTGCGTATTAATTGACTAGTGCATACAAAGGTACTTTTCATTTTGTGAACTATATTTACAAATATGCAATAGCATTTATCGCTTGTTGATAAACACTTACATAAGATATTTTTATTTCAATATTTATGATTAAAAAATGTATGTGAAGGAATCCATTGCATTGTTTGGTCACCTAATGAATTATTCTAAGTGAGACCGTATACATCGTCATGAGCCCTCACGCCGCATCTCAATCTCATATATCTCCTGGCATAAATGTAGCTATTTTCAACGTGTTGAGGACACGAAGGCGAGACTGTTTACTGGGACATTTATTTACTATATACTCATGAGCAACACCTTGTAATCACGAGTATATTACTACGATCATTATTATTTTTTATATACATAATAATATAATAATACTCGTCACCATTAAGATAATGATCAGAATATAATAGAAGTATGTTTATTCCGTTGGTTTAGTATTCTTATTATGGCTAATGCTTAGTTTGGGGGCTAGATGGCGCTGTGTGAATGTCAGTGGGTATTTATTAATATTAATATAATTAAAATGCACGGAAGTGATTCCTCGCGTTGGACCTTCAGTGAGTCACAATTATGACTAGTATGACACTTTTTATGGAAAAATGCTGAATTGAATACTTTTCGTTCCGCGAAGAGCGAGTGTTTATGACGGTCTTCTCAACATTCCGGGCTTTCATGTTACTAAGGGAATTGCTGGATACAACGGACCATCTTATTTATCCAGACTCACGCCTTCTGCGCAATTTGGTGTTGGCCCACTATTGCAAAGGTCTGAAGAGCAAAATCCATGGACTGGCCCATTTAGGCTTAATGTAATGTATAGGCACTAGTGGAATCAGTCTGAAAACCCTTAACGATTAAGTCATTGAGGGCACCTTCCGTTCAATGGTAGTTCGCTTTGTATTAATTTTCTTTAAACTAACTTTAAATCCAAATTGCTGGAAACTGCATAATGGGTTCTTTTTCAAATGCTTTTTTTTTTAAATGAACTTAATTGCATTTGACCCCGTTTACAGTTCACTGCTCACTGTAGTAAGGTCACAAATTACACTTACTTTTTGTATATGATTTCAGTTCACGTTGATTATGATCACCAGAATAATAAATGTAGGTATAAAACACTTTTTGAATTGTATCGGACTTGTAGAAGAATATGATCTCTCATAATCTGATAATGATGATGAGAGAGTATATGCTGATGCTCATTGTGCACCCCTACCAAGGGGCGCGAGCCTACCCGTAAATGCTATATAGGCCTAAGTCGTCCACGAAGGCCCAGTGCAAACTGGCTGATTTCATACACAACCTTTGAATCTCTTCATAGGCATGCGCAGGTTTCCTCAAGATGTTTTCCTTAACCGTAAGAGTGACTGAGAATTCGAATTTAATTATGTGGCGGAATTAAAACATGCGTCCTCCAGATCGGAAAGCAACAGTCCACAACAATGAGCCACCGACTTGAGTATACTGGATGTCTAAATAACATAATAACTTAATATAAAACTATCGTTATTACTTAGGACTAAGTTTAATTTTTTATTATTATTAGAATTTTCATTAGTTACTCACGCGCACAAGACAATCTTCAATGATTTTTTCGCTATTAAAAAAATGTTGATAATTGAATGTGTGCTGAATTAATTTCAGTTTATTTAATATTTAGTTTTCATGAACTAATAAAAACTTACAAAACAATAAAAAATACCTAATTACTCGGATTTAATTTGAAATGACAATATTTGTAAAATAATCCTAATATCTGTGACATGTTATTAAAGAATAACTAGGTGCAGGTATTATGATAATTCAAATTTAAACAGACACATCAGATAAGGTACCAGGTTCCATCCGAAATAATAATTACTAACTAAGTACAATGCCGGCACTCATAATCACAGTCAAAGCACGACCTGATAAGAATTAAGCTATTAAACTCTCAGTTCTTGCATTTCATTTCAATTCCCAGTAATGAGGGTGAAACGTGCATATTTCAAACTGCCGGGCCGCGCAGGCGTTAAGTGGGGTATTTTATTGGCTTATTATACAATATTCTAAGCTAAAAATCGTGGAAAGAGTACGTTTTTAATTGGGCAGCGAGCTCGCATGGTGCTGACGGGAGGATTATTCATGGCGGCTTCAGAGCCAGGCTCCGTCGCCCGTTATTCCAGCGGGGTGTTTTTTTTACGATCGCGAACGGGGACTTTTTTTAAACCGGTTAAACTTTTCTGAAATAGATTGAGTGCTTCGCAAGATTTTCCGCGTTGTGATTCCCGAAATATTGTTGCATGCATTCCGAAGTTGTGATGCGTTATGAAAAGTATAAAAATGGCTCCAATTTATTATGATATTGTTCCGAGAAATGCCTAAATATTACTGAAGCTTGTGAGTTTTTCAGTTAATAGTACAATATGGTGATGATTACATTGGAATAACCTGGCTAAGTAAGCTGCAACCCACGTAGTTCATAATTATGCTATAGTGACATAAAATTTCCAATATAAATTTATTTTTTATCAAGACTGTAAGTCACAAATATATAAATCTGTTTGTATAAAACAGGCTGATGATTTATTATTGCAACTGTACATTTGGAGCCGAGAGGAAAATAAAACTTGGTTTTGAAATAAAATGCACTCTGGGCCGTGGACACTTCATTTTTTGGGGGCCGAGAGGACAAGAATGGACTAAACGTAGCTTAGCTATTTCGATATAGACTATTCTAGGCAGGTATTCTTAGAAGTGGTGAGAGCGTCGGTGGCTCAATGGTGTGGCTTGCTCAAGTCGGCGAACGTCTAGAAAAGTCGAGATAGAACAATATTCTATCTCGACTTTTCTCGTCAATCGTGTAGGTAGTTTATTAAAATTAAACACAAATAAAATATAATAAAAAACTAAAAATAACAGCTTAGTAGGAACAGTGTAACTGGTTCATACATCAGAATATAGCAACGATAAAGTATTCGATATTAATTTCATTAAAATGAACTTATCGACTTTAAACTGTGTATAACTTTAAAATAAAGTTGAAAATTATCGATTTCATTCGTTAAAACATTCATAGAATTTTAATGTCTAGTCATGAACATTTTAAAAACCTCATCCACACTTATTTTATCCTAACAATTGTGAAAGGTTACTTGGAAATGGTTCCTCCGAGAGCTAGATAAGTGGCCTCTTATAGAAAGGCATGTCAATTTTATAAAAGACTTTAAACTTTGTCGTTCAAACTGAATTATCTGCGCTGAAATGATAACAAAGTGCGATATTTGGCTTCGATCAGTTATTCACTATAGCCAGCTGGTAATAAAAAATAAATAATGATAATATTTTTTTACTGACATTCACACAGCGCCATCTAGTCCTAAACTTAACTACTTTTGTAAATTATTTGTAAATAAATACATTAATAGGTATATAGACAACACCCAGAAACGTACATGCACACAAAATTTTGCACTACCAGGGTGAAATTTGGCCCAGTCTAGCTATGTTGAGCGGCATTAATACCTATTTTTATGTTTAAATTATTTACAGAAGAAACAATGAATTATGTTTGCTTGTATATATTATTGTTTTATATTTATAGTACAAGTTCTTAGCGTTAAGGGCTACATGCTTCTGGATATTATTATTAAAACAAGCTTCATTTAATTGGACGTTTACGAGATATAAATGAAATCTTCCTAAGGATATGACGAATATGTTAATAATATTCGAATTGCTCGTACTAAGTTCATTAATATTTGACCTTCCGCAATATCATACCATACGAACATCTAATGCTAACCAGATGCGACGTTATCTAATCTAAAAAAGTCTAAAATCAACAAAAACAAACCCTTCCCGGTTCCTCTTAGAACAGGGTCGACAATCACAATAATTCATACACACTGTTTATTTTCGTTCAGAATCAACCGTCCAACAAGTGGCTTGAAGTAAACAAACCCGCGCGGCAAGTTTGTTTGTTTTTATCAATGTAGCCGGTAACGTGTAAACGAATTGAATAACACGTTGTGCTCATGAAGTGATGACAGGTTGCATGAGAGAACAGATAAAATTAATATATTAACGACTTTACTTGAAACGCAAGGCGAGTACCCACTAAACAGTTTTTTTTATTTATTAAATCCCTTTTTCCTTTTCGGTAAATAATTTTTTGATAAGATTTTTTACTTGATGAAATAAGATACACCCACAGATTTCCCAATACAAGAGATGGGGCGAGCCGCGTTTAAAGTGCGACAAATGTAAGCTCAACGAGCATACACTGGCTGCCAGTTTACGCTCTGTAAGACGAGTCAAGACGCACGAATATAAGAAGAAATTACCGTTTTTTTTCCAAAATGCATCCTGTGCAATTGTAACATGCCACTATCGCTATGAAACAGTAAATTTACCAAATAATAGAATAACTATTCACAGGTAAGAACCGAAAAGAAATTGCGACACTGGGACTGCCTATAAACTTGGCGGCTCGTCCAGTCTATATAGTATATTCGGATGTCTGTGGATACACCACTACCATTTTGTTTTCATATGTACATAACACAGTATTTCTCCGTTAAAATAAATTGAATCCAGGTAATATAATAGAAACTATAAACCAAAACGATTTCTTGTGGCACAATCAATACCACACAAAGGAATTATTGCCTCATAACAAAAGACATATTTAATAAACATTAAAATGAATACACTTATTTATGTTAAAAGTAATCTCTTAAAGAACTTTGGAGTTTGCGAGGATGTATATGAGCGTTTACTACTGTAAGAAACATTCCATTTGATTTGGATGGGTCCTATTGGTAATGAACATTAGTTCTTTTACCTAAAAAGTACAAGTTAATAACTTTAAGTGGTTATTAGCCAATGCTTAAGTAACATTCAAAAGTTCCAAGTAAGAAAATAGCCGTTTCACAGTTGGATAAAACCTGAGTTAACTTAGCGGTTTTTAGTAAACCAACGAGACAATTTCTTTAAAAGCCCTTAATATCTTTTTAAGAGTTCTTATCGTGAAAGGGGTACTAAACAAGCCGAGTTGCGAACATTATTTAGAAAAAAAGGGAACCCAGCTAAGTTTACTTGTTTCAAAAAGGCGGGTCGCGGTGGCATCTTGATAACTAGAGATTTGCGACCACTCCATTAACAAATTACCCCTTTAAAACGTCCTTTGAAAGAAATGTGTGGGCTTCTTTATTTATTGTAGATAATACGGCACTTTTGCATACGCGATCGCGTGTAAATAGAGACATTAATAACGCGGTGTACGGCACTATCAAGATTTGGCAAGCTGTGTAAGATGTCAAGAGGGAATGCAAGTGAAAAGCCGCTGTCCTGCTTTTAATTAATATGGTGTCATATTTTAATGATGGGACGACCCATTTGGTGTAATGGTTGAGACCTCGGCTACTACACTAAGGGCTCCGGGTTCGATCCCCGGTGAGTACAAACATTTGTGTGAATAAACATGTCTGTTTTTTCACACAAATGTCTACAACCAAAGTCGGAGTTTTTTTATGTATAATATATATGTATAAACAAAAAGAAAATCAAAGTTTATCCATTGTTTAGTACCCATATTACAGGCTAAATGCTTAGTTTGGGTCTAAAAATTTTGGCGCTGTGTGAATGTCAGTGGCCTAATGTGTGTCTGAGCATAAGTTTTATAGACAATTTCTCACTATTAAAATAATTTGAAAATAACACAGCCCCAACCAACTAGCCTTAAATTAAGCGAGGAATTAGTAATATTGGCAATAAACTTTCGAGATATACTTGTTTACTTTTTTAATAGTAACATCATCATCATCATCAGCTCATTAAACGTCCCCACTGAGGGGCACGAGCCTACCCGTATAGGGTGATTAGGCCTTAGTCGTCCACGCGGGCCCAGTGCGGATTGGACGACTTCACACACAACCTTCGAATCTCTTCGCAGGCGTGCATGAAGGTTTCCTCACGATGTTTTCCTTCACCGTAAGAGCGTCGGATAACGTACATATATTTTCGAAAATTCGAAAACACATTGGTACGTGTCGGGATTTGAACCTCAGCCCTCCCGGTAGAAAGGCGACAGTCCACACCACTGAGCCACCGACGCTCAATAGTAACATTATATACAAAAACGCTAAGACCAATACAAAGAAATGGTAGTGTACATTTTTTTAAGTTACTGAATCTTTGGGTATAACTCGACCTTCTAAATTGTAATCACATCTAAAAAATAAGTAAATGTTATATTTATGTCAATAAATATGTTTTCTTTCCTTAGAAAAAGTAAGTTCATTGAATATGATATAAGGTTGCCTTCGGCTACTAGTCTGGTCAATCCAGTATACTTTATTTATCACTCGGGATATGAGACAGAGGTCTCTGGAAAGATGTTTCATTACCCTTTGTCATATTATGACACCCCTTTCTCCGATTATCTCGTCCGAGTTAAAAGCTCCGTCATTACGACACATTTCTTATTTGCAAGCTTAAAATAATTATTTTACAATATAAATACGGCTATCATTATAAGCACCGTATTTTAAAACATACATGTAGGAAGACAGCGGAAGTCATACCAATAGAACCAATGTCTTACGTTTCAACAATTTGCACAGATTAAAACAAAAACAATACATTTTTTTCGTTCCTTGTTTTATTTTTATTTTGATTTAACTACTATTTCTAAGTTTTTATCAATACGCGATATTATCATTAATTCATTCATTTCTATATATTGGATAGTGAATCTAATAAAAAAATGGATAGCTAGTTCATTCACCCTTATGTATAAGCGTGTTTATTAAGGTAGCCCTTAAGTGGATGAGATAAGAAATATATTATTAATAAATCTTTGCTTATGATACCTTTGTAATGACATTGAAAAAGAAACAATTTAAAAAATAAGGTTTTCTTTTTATGCAATCTAATATAAAAACTAATCTTTGTAAGTCAGGTTTAAAAACGGTGAAACACGATACTATTGGGACCCAACTACTCGACCTTCTATATAAAATTGGTCTTTGCAGGCACTTCTATGTAATTCACTCTACCTTATAACCTAAGATACTCTTCTTAGTGCAATGCACTTAATATGTATAATAGAATTGAATATATTTTTGACAAAATGGAGGCAGCTTTTTTTTAACAATTCCTCACATTCCCTCAGGAAAAGAGGATCCATGGGTCATAATTTTTATTAAGATATTTCCATTTGGATCATCTTCCTTAACTTTTCAAATAATGCTTACCCTAATTGTATATCTTCTCAAAGTTGGACCTATCGAATTGGAGTAATTGTAAACACTAAGCACAAGCACCATAATGATGGGTCGAACCTTCACACAATAAAAAATATCTAATTATGAGAAATTGTAATGAGAAATTTTCCACTCTTTTTCTAAAAACAATTTACCTCAAATGTGTCCATTCTACAAATTTTGTTTGCATTCTACAAACATTTGTAAAAGTAGTACTAGAAGAAACAAAAAACAACATCGATCTTCACTTTAATAAATTTATTGAGATATAAAGCCAACCGTACTCGTTTGATTGAACCGTCTCCTTTGATTTACTCGAACCAAAATAGATTTTGACCCTTCCATATCGGATAGCATATAAAAAAAACATTTCCTTATCTAAAAAATATCCTACAATGACGTCCTGAGGGTCTAGTAATTCTTGTATGGGCATGATCCTTCTCAGTCATTTATATCATCTAAAAATAATCGAGATTTTTACTAAAAATTGCAAATTAATGTGAATAAAGCTTTATGGCTAAATATGAAATTTATTAGGGTTCGAATATAAGTTATTTTATTACTACAATAGTTAACTGGTACTTCTTAATTCAGTAGAAGTCATGAGATTTGCTGCGGCGAATTTTTTGGGAAACACCGTGCCTAACCCGGTAAAACTGTACAACATAAAATACATACATCCGAAAAATGTCCAAAACACCTAAATTTTAGCTTTAAATTTTGTGTGATCAAATTTACCAGTGTGCCTGCGTTATACAAAAGAAAACTTAACCGTCTATTTACCGTTGAATATAAACAAGCAAATCTAGACAAAATAAATGTTGTTTTTGATTTTTTTGACTACAACAATGCAACCTAACATCCTCGTGCTTTCAAACTGAAACCGCTTCATGCGCATTATTAATACGTTTAAATGCGTGACCTTACAGATGAGAGTAGCCGTGGTCTCCGGTGGCCGGAAAGAAAGACCCAAGTCAGAGCTACGTTAACCGACCTGTAACATTTTAAATATTAATACATTTTTAAGTACAGGTACGAAGACACGCTTTAGCATGCATATAAAAAAACGTAATTTTTATTACTTAAAAGATAGAAAAAATGTTAATCCTAATAAAAGCAACAGATTTTGACAGTTTGATAATATTATCTGTTTTGTTGAAACTATATGAAAATGGCAAGAAAATGGCCTCTTTGTCTGCTGTTTCTAACTGTTCGCTACACTTATGTAATGTTTAGGTAAAGAAAAATATATCGTTTAATTTTATTTCGGATGAACCTCAAAAAATTAATTTTAATACTGTTCAGGTTTGATACTACATTTACTAGCTGATTATAAATTTAGTTACACACTGGGTTTTTGTTCCCGAGTTTGGTTGTATTGTTTATGTTACTAATTTAAATGCGAATTGCGCGTCAAAAGGGTTTATTTTTAGGGTACCGCAGCCAAATGGCAAAAACGGAACCCTTATATATTCCTCATGTCTCTGCGTCCGTATGTCACACCCAGTTTTCACCGGAACTATAATAACTATACTGTTGAAAATTTGTAGTAATATATATTATGTGAACAGTATTAAGATTTATATAAGAAACTTCATGAAAAATCATGTATGTAATGATCTGTATACAGTGGCGGGCACAGAGATTATGAGTAAGGTATGCAAAGTGAGTAACTAATACCAAAAAACAAATAATTAAAATGTTTGCAGATTGGCTGTGGTTCCAAATCTGTAGAGGGAAATGGGCGAATAAGTGGGAATCATTTGACAGTTTTCGATTCTCTGGGTTATCTAGACGCACAAGGTATGCACTGCTTATTTGCATATATGGATGAGAACTAAAACTCAAAATGTTTTTTCATCAAATACACACGTGTTGGGTATCAATGTTGGGTCCTTAAAATTATATTGAGCTTACAAATATATGTATTTTATATATTAAATAACATGCGCGAGAGACACTTCCAAAGTGGTAAAATGTGTCGGATGGTAGGTTTATTAAAGCAGGTATTCTCTTTTTACTCACACTTTTGCTAAGAATAGTTCTTAGTAAACTTTGTGAATGCGACATTAAAATTTAAAAGCATTTTTATTATACATAGACAAAATAATCTATACCTACATATAAATAAAATTGGAGTGTTTTTTTGAAATATTGAAATTAGCTTTTCCTACTTCACGCATATGCGTGTAGTAAGAAAAGCTAATTTCCAACCCGCACTGGTCCCGCGTGGACTACTATGGCCTATACACCCTATACGGGTAGGCTAGTGCCCCTCGGTGGAGACGTTTAATGAGCTGAAGAAGACGCATATGTATGTTTAAATACGGAGCATACACCATCAAAAAACTTATTTATTTATTAACTTAGAGACAAACTCTCAGGTCGTTTGACTGTCTCTTTATCTGAAACTGCTGGACCAAGTTTGACGGGAATTTCATTCGCAGGAAGCTGATGTAACTAGAAAAACTTGGCTACTTTTAGAATAAATGTTTTTATTTTCGAAAATAATAAGCAATGTTTGTCCGCCGGGGCACGTAGCTCACGTATAGGCTACGTTTTGCTGCAGGAAAGTAACTTATACCGCGGATTACACCACAGAACACAGCTATCTAGTTATACAGGTTTTTGAAACAAAAAGTAACAGGTTCTAATGAATTAAAGACCAAATAACATTTGTCTTTTTTCCAGTGCACTAGAGTCGAAAAACATTAAAAAAATAGGCACACCGATGCCTTGTTAAGGATAAACCAATGAAACGAGTAATCAACCACCTACCAATACAGTAAACGTGTAAGATTTTGTTGATATTCTTTAAAGGGATATTGTTTATCTGTGGAGAATAAGTAATAGTTTTGGTGTAGATTTAATACAAGATTGAATAAAGGGTCCTAAGCATATAGTGTGTCAGTTTTTGTTAAAGGCATAACACGATTCCTGTTGGAGTAACAAAGAAATATGAGTGCGTGCTGACCGGTAGGTATTATAATGTAACTACACAGATTTCCATAAAATAATATTTTGTAATATATTCTCATATCACCTACTGAGACTTGAAGGCACTAGTCTGTCAGTTTTTCTACTATCAAGCCAACATTTATCCACCAAAACGGGGCAATGCTTGTTCATTTATCTTTCACAACTCGTGCATAACACAGAGGGCAGCACTTGATTCAGTGTTTCCCGCCATCCAGCTCCAGATTGTGCGCCGCAACACCGCAGCTTCCGTTTCCGGGCGCGCCTGCGCCATGTTGGCCGTGACGTCACTATATCACTTCCTGTGGCGCCTGTTAAATATGGCCTAATTTGGGAACTGCAGTTTTGGTATTATCTGATTTTTCAGTTAAGTGTTTATTAGTTATTTATCAAGCTTTAAAACAGCAAAATGAGCAATAACTACAAACTTAATGTATTATTACCTAATGAAAAACTTTTTTTCAGATATAAAATAATACGAAACATTATGCGTTTTTCTTAATACTTTCTAGATTTTTAAATAAACGTACAAAATCCAACTTATCTGAGAATAAACTACTAGAACCAGGCCAGGAACCGAGACATAATAGACAATATATTGTTTACGACATCTAAAGGGTTAAACTTATAAATATAATTCCTTAAAATCTAAATAGAAATCTAAATCTAAACAGTTTCTGATATAACCACTAAGAAGTTTTCATATGAAAATAAATGCAACCGACTCTATCCAGCACTACGCAACAGAACTAAAACCATAAACATTTGTAATTAAAACAACGTGGTAACAAAGAATCGGAACACCTTTCACGTTTCTGGAGCTTGCCTCATACACCATAGATAAAAAGCCGCTAGACGTGCCTTGATACTTCATATTACCTTAGAAACCATTTCTTTTACGCTGAGTTCCATGTCAAAACTCTTTTTCAATTAATAAAATCAAAAAAATATCTATTGAATTGAGGTCTACAAAAAACACTTATGTCAAATTATATTTTTGTGTACTCAGAAAATTTCCAGCAAGAAAGATGTAATCGTTCACAATACACTTTTGTTTATTAAACTAATATATTATAACATTCTGAATATTATTTATTAATTTTGACAACTTTCTTCCAGTTCAGTGAGTGTTGGGAGAGCTTTTATCGTTTCCTTCTTTAGGTATAAAAAATTGTATGTAATATTTTTTTTCTAATTAAATACAAGTGACTTTTCACCAGATAAATTGCCGTACAAAATTCTGACATTACTTTGTAAAATAATACGTTTCTATTGCTTTCAACATCATACAGGGTTAATGCTGATACGATATTCATACTGATATAATATACTACAACCGTTATTCATAATTGATTTTTTTTACGAACAGTCAAATGTAAGCATCATCATCATCATCATCAGTTCATTAAACGTCCCCACCGAGGGGCACGAGCCTACCCGTATAGGGTGTTTAGGCCTTAGTCGTCCACGCGGGCCCAGTGCGGGTTGGACGACTTCACACACAACCTTCGAATCTCTTCGCAGGCGTGCATGAAGGTTTCCTCACGATGTTTTCCTTCACCGTAAGAGCGTCGGATAACGTACATATATTTTCGAAAATTCGAAAACACATTGGTACGTGTCGGGATTTGAACCTCAGCCCTTCCGGTAGGAAGGCGACAGTCCACACCATTGAGCCACCGACGCTCAATGTAAGCATTTACAAATAAATAAAAGTGGAGCATCTGTTTGTAATAATGAAAGATATTGTTTTATACATATACAAAAACAACATTAAAAAATATACTGGTTCTCTGTTTGTTCCGGGTAATTTCAGAAACGGCTGGACCGATTTGTACGGCCCTTTTTTGGCAGGTGGCTGATGCACTGAGAAAAATTTTAAAATACTTCTGTTTCACAAAATTCTTTTTTTAAGGAAAATAAAAGTAAAGATGTACCGTGCAACACGCACCTCACGACGCGTAATCTTTGCGTAGTGCATTTTATTGCGGGAGAATATCATATAACTAGGACAGTACCGCGGGGCACAACTAGTTCTAAATTTAAATGGATGTTCTTACATTATTACTTTTGTTTATTTTGTTAATGTAAATGTAAAATGAAAACGAGCACAAGATAAAAAGCTTACAGTTATGTAGTAGATGAGTGTCATACAATTAATGTACGTCTTGGCAGGAAATAATAACTTCAGTTTGGATGAACCAATGGTACAGAACTTCTTTATTAAATGAATATTTTAAAAAAAGTTTGAAACTAAAGTAAAATTTTAAATAAATTAAGTAATCTGAGTTGAAGGTAACTTAATGAATTATTGGAGACCTTTGCCGACAAATGGATTAGCAACTAAGTTCAAAAATATACCAGAAAAAGAAGACACTAAACGTAAGCACGGTTGACCCGTTTTAATTTTAAGGTTCCGTTAAATGTTATCTTAGGGAATTTAAATCTGTTCGTGTTCGTTTCTTATTCCTTACTTTCATCGCACAGGTGGACATAAATAGTAAAAGTCATTATTAGTGGCTTTGAATGATCATATCAAGATGAAGTTTAGAGAACTTCTTTATGGGGATCGATGTCTGTAGTTTGCCATGAGGGCACCAATAACACAAAAATGTAAAAATAATGGCCGTAAAATATGTCATTAATATGGTACCTTGGTAGATCTGATTGCTGACTAATCAGGCTATTTCTACTTTAATAGAAGATATATCATGCTTCTTGAGGTTTTAGCTGAAAACAACTTTTAGGTAATATTCGAAATATTATTGACCTCGAAAATTTTAGTATCTACACGATTCACATTTTATTAATAAAATCGCTTACTTACCAACTAAAATCTTTGCTCGTCCTTGTATAATACTTTTCACCTATAACAAAATTAAATATCTATTACATATTAATAAAATTGGAGGGTATATTTTACATTTTTTCTACATGCATATGAATCAAATATACGGTACACACACCAAAACAAATTTTTTTATAAAATTTTTGTCTGTGTGACTGTCTATCTGTGTATCCTCGGTAATTTCTAAAACGGCTGGATATGGACCGGACTTTTTTTGCAGGAATACATAATCAGGAAAAATATGTGCTTTATTTTAGAAAATACTTTTAGTTTTAGAAAATTAAAGTTTTCTCTCTTTTACTGCGGGTATATAATCTTATACCGCGGGAAACTGCTACTTTCAAATATATGTCATAGGTAAAGGCAAAACCACCCCCGATTTCGATTTTACTTTATCTAAATTCTTTTTGAAATTGAAATAACCAAGCCACATCCAGGCCATCAAAGGCACGCCTTGTTTGTATTTAGCGCCGTGCCGCGCTAGTCCTGCGGGACATATGCTGGAAGTTCCACTAGAAAAGTTTGGAGTGAAGTGTAAAGTCTTGTTTCGTGTGAACACGCTCCGGCCCAAGTATTTTGTGTAAACACAATCTGATAATTATCAACATTCGTGACGTAACAGTTAGCGGTTACGTAAATCAAACACCATGCGTTATGATTTGAGTACATTCCATATATATTATGTTTCTTATCGGCATGCGCTATAAATAAATATCCACTAACATTCACACAGCGTCATTTAAACAAAACTAAGCATTAACCTGTAATGTGGTCAATAAACAATTGTTAAACGTACGTATAATACACTTTTTTTTGTAAAGGCAAACATTTTATACATAGAAGTCACCCTATGCAAACAGACATGTTTGCACTGACCGGGGATCGAATCCGGAATACTTGTCGTCAATGAACGATAAAAGTGTCTATATATTAGTAAGTTAAATCATTGTTTAAAACATAGACTTATAAAAAATACGTATTTTTTATACGTCCATGGTTTAAAAAGGGTGTACTGCAAGAAGTACCCAATAAACTAAAATTTTCTTGGGTGCTTCTTTCTCAACAAGCCTAAATAATATTCTATTTTATATTTACTTTAGTATTTCGATATTTTTTCTTGTATTTTTGTATATTTTGACGTTCATAATAAGTCTTGGGAGCCTTATCTGAATAAATGTATTTTGATTTTGACTTTAAAACATTCCGCACGAATTTGTCGGCAATGGCTGTTAACTGGGCTTGGAAAGAGGTAACACTTCTCTCTACTCTAGTTTCTCATATTACAACAAAGTTGCTGCAGTTAGTAAAAGGCTCTTACCAGATTGTGATACAGCAAGATTGGTTTATTTTAGCTATTTTTATAGTATAATGTCATATGGTCTTTTGTTGTGGGGCTCAGCTGCTGATATTAATATTATTTTTTTACTTTAAGAAAAAGCTATCCGAGTCATTAATAACTTTAGATCACGTGATTCACTTCAGGAAGTATTTCAAGAAATCGATATTTTTTATCGTAGGATGCCTTCCGGCCCGATAGACAGACGATTTGCGAAAGGTCGCTGTTGGAAGCAGGATGAGAAAAGCGGAGGACCGGGATATCTGGCGCAAAATGGGGGAGACCTATGTCCATGTGTTCTGCGATAGGTTGAAGAGAGAGAGATAAAGAGAGAGTTTATGTCCACAAAAATCTTTATAAGTTCGCTTCTAATTCAAGGGGATGTAATAACTCAATCATCTTCCCCCAGGCCCATGATTGCCTTGCCTGTCAATGATACAATCATCCGGATAATGGATGATGGCTCTGGTGACCTTACAGCATCAACTGGACCAGGGTAGAAGGATGAGGTCTATATGTCTTGAGGCATTAGGAGCGGTCTAATCCAGCAATGGCTGGGATCATGTTTTTTGCCCGACGTGATGGATGGAAAAAATATATTGAAAGTTGACATATTTATGTTAAATTATATTGCAAACCTCATGTAATAATATATAAATATGCAGGTACCCCATCTCTCACTCGCACAACAGGAACCATTTTCGGGAACGCGATGGAAATCAATTAAAGCTTATGTTTGTTCTAAAACAAATGTTGTTTCGCAATTGTTATTCTTACGTGTTTACGATGGAAAGTTCATAACAAGGCTTATTATGTTTTTCTTATGTAAAATTTGCGCCGAGACGTTTCTAAACATATAGTTGTATACTCAATTTCTGTCTATCTTTAACTACGTAACAAATTATTAAGTATGACGCTATTATTACCGCTTAAGCACGTAACTAAACACACGTGGATCCTTTGATTGATGATTTGTGATTGTTAACGTAAACTTTAAATTGTAACCTAAGGCAATGTAAAACATTTTCTTTATCCTTATTTTACAAAGCACATTTCAAGCACATTTATTTTTATATTGTAACAAAACGTTCAATAAAGTAACGGTTATAGGATTATGTATCATAAATTCAATAAAAAAATTAAAATAATGGGAATGTCATACTACCATATCTTTTAGCATTTGATGGCCCTTTGTAATATTCTTTAAAATGTATTGTTAAAAGACAATAGACTATAAAGATAGATTTTATAGAAAAATAATAATACTTATAGTTAATACAGAGCTTTAATCTTACAGAGTGATTCTATAAACATTTTTATTTAATCAAAGATAAAACGGCCTTACGTAAAAAAATAATAAACGGGAAAATGCAAACTAGTTAAGGCTAAGGTAGCTAAACGTTTCGATCCCAAATTTACCTTAAATGAAGCACAAAAGGTAAATAGTATACAATATTATCACTCTAAAACACACCAGTGTTTTAATTAACAGATACGTACATTTGAATACCGCATGTGCTTCCACCACACGTATCCTTTTATACGCTGGTTTATTCGCAATAAAACGGGTTGTAAAAATTTAATCAAAATTTAGGGAGTGCTTGACAGTTCGGTGTGACATGTACAGATTTGATAAAGCTCTCCTGAGTGACATTGTTACTCAATTATTATTTTGAACACCCCCACCAGGATTTAACAAACGGTAGCTTTGAGTGAAGCGCGACGCTCTTGTTTATTTTTGCTTACTAGTCGAGTTTCAGTTATCATATGAAGGAAGGCAGACAGTAATAATGAAGCAATTTAATATTCTAATCTTTGTTGTATGACGTTTGGCTGAAATATCACGTTAAGGTGCATCACGTATTGTAATTGTTGAAGTCTTTTTTGAACACTCAAATTGATATATTTAAATTCCTAAAATGCAATTCAATTGCTAAATCTATAAGAAATGAAGTTTGATAGAAACCTGCGTAAACTTTATTTGGTTAATGCTCGTTGTTTATCAGAGGTGTGCACAGAGATTATGAGCAGGGTGTGCAAAATGAGTGACACTCATCATATAAACAACAAATAAAATTATATTTTTGACAAATTGAGTGCTGTTGAATATTGAAAGACAAAAATTATTCATACCTCAAAATCAAAAGTAAAGATAAAGATCCTTTTGCTGTTAAAACTAACTTTTTGGAGACATCACCCTTTAAAAAAAAGATGCTGTCAAATATGACAATTACAAGATAATATTACGCTCGCGATTATGAAAACTAGATTGGCATCCTTTGAAATGAATAGATATTTGAATTTAGGATTCAAGCATTATTTTTTAGCTTTACTTAATAGGAACATTGGCACTAGTAAATGTTTATTCGAGAAACAAGACAAATGTAACGTGCAAGTAAACAATCCGTTTCGATTGAAGCCAATAGAGAATAAATCTCACACTTTGAGGAAGCACGACAATCCCAAACGTCAGAAACTTTACGAATTCGGTTTGTACGTGGCGGCGTGCATGCCCAAATTTGTTCAGAAAATACAAATGCAGCATTGTGATGAGCTTGAGATACTTGTTGTGCCGGAAGGGTTGTTTCCAGTGCTCAGCTTCTTATGCCACCATCAGCATGCGTGTTTTAATTTCTGCTCTGCAGTGACAGCGGTCGATGTGCCAAGCAGACCATTTAGGTTTGAAGTAATATACTGTTTGTTAAGTTTGAGGTTTAGCGAACGTGTTCGAGTGAAGACTTATACAGACGAACTCTCGCCGCTTCACTCAGCATGCTCGTTGTGGCGGGTCTGTAACATATTCGAACGAGAAACTTACGATATGTTTGGCATAATTTTCACTCATCATCCTGATTTACGAAGGATCCTCACGGATTACGGATTCGCTGGCCATCCTTTGCGGAAAGATTTCCCTCTCGTAGGATACACTGAGCTCCGATACGATGACGAATTAAAAAAGATTGTTTACGAGCCCGTGGAATTTGCCCAGGAGTACCGCCGATTTCATCTAGAATCCCCCTGGAATTATCTGAAGAATTTCCATGAAGGTTACAACACTCCACCTGCACCTCCACCGGTAAAGAAATAATTTGTTAGAAGTCACAAGCATCATTAAAACTTGTAGTGTGTTTTATGTCTGTACGAAGTCAACTTTTATTGATATTACATATATGCTTATTAATTTTGTGGTCTTCCTTGTCTTCCTTGTTTTCCTTAGTCACTTTATAGGTAGAGGTATGGCTCTGTTCTATAATGGGTATTCTTTAATTTAAGTATGTGTTACAATTCAACAATCATACATGTGATAAACGCAATGGACTTTTTTCTTTAAAGTAAATTATTTCTTTAACATTGAATGGCTACGTCTATAGCTTGAATTAAATCTTGTACCCTAATGAGCTTTTGTGTTGACACAATGGCACGTCATTTAGTAAGCGCATATTACACATACATATAAGAAAATGGCCGACGTTCCCCCAGCGAGCAGATGACGGTCCTTTCTAACGCCTCAATTAATAACTTTGGAAATTAGCGCAAAGTGGCTAATTATTCTATCTCCATTTCATTAAGTTAGTTGCTTTGCGAGTACTGCGGGTCAACGAAATTGGGATCCGAGGACTCATTATACAAAAGTATTCGAGGACTTATTTTTGACATCTGACGTTAAAATACTCTTAACTCGTTTATTAAAAGTTTTTCAATCATCCTACGATACTATTTTACTAAGTGTTGTATAACAAATAATCAGTTGGACGGCTATACGTAGTTTTTAAGAGTATTTCCCGTTATTATATTTAGGTACAAACGATTAAAAAATACTTCAATTTAATTCGGAGATCCATTTTTATGAATAACGTGGTTAGGTCCTCGTTTCAACTGAGGCAAAGTATCCTAACAACATTTTATTAAGATAAAACATTATTTGTCTCTTTACGTTTCTATGTACGTAGATCAACCTGACAGCATCTGTCACCAAGACGAGCCAAGCGAAGCGCAAGGCTTGTTGACTGTTTCGTTACTTACTTTAGATCAGAAACTAACTATTCACATTACCTCCACGCGACGGTAGAGTAACGGCAAAGCCGTAGCCGTTCATATTAACTGATATGTAGAATTTGATAAAGTATGATCGTGTAGAGAAGTTTGGCTCGACATGAGATCTGATAGTTTTATCACAGCGCAAACCTTATGTGATTTTGGCAACTTTTAAATGAAATGTTTTTGGTGGGATACTAATATTAGAGATACTATAATTCACAACCAAGTTAGCATTTAATTTAGAAGTATGTGCATCAAAAGCATACATTAAATACCATATTTCTTTAATGTACGACAAATTTGCTTTGCAACATGTGAGCAACATGGTTTATAAAACCATGAATTTATTTGAGAAACATAAAATGTCACTATTTTTAAAAATATTGATATACTATTAGATATTATATAACGAAATTTATCTAATATTGCACGAAAAACATAAACACATTTACATATATGAACCATGAAATACAACTATTAAAAAGTCTGAGGTTTTGAAATGATATGCAAAGAATATGTATTAATGATATGAAATTTTGTGAGTGTATAGAGTTATTTGCACCCTTCAAAATGTGCAAATTTCATTCATCACTCAAGTTGCGACCACGTTTATAAGTTGCCAGAGTTCTTACTTCATATCTGCCTCCTTCACGCGTACATCTGCGTAAGAATAACTGCGGAGAGGAGGACTGAATGAACAATCGGCAGGCTCAGTGTGTGCCCCACGGTTCCACCGTCCGCCCGCCCGCGCGACTACGCTCCCCCGGGACCGGCAAACTTAATACGATACCCTCTAATACTAGTACACGATGCTGCGGGAAAAAACAATAGAATAAACAAACAAAACTTCTCACATGAACACGCAAACTTTGATTAGTACTGATCTACGAGTGGGGTGAGTCAGTTTTACAACTTATATGTCCACTTGTTTTCTCTTCGGACATAAAAATATTCTGAGCGCTTTCACGTGTAAAATGTGCTCATTTCTTTTTGACGCCGTAAACTTTTCTCGCTCTATTTCGTTTCTTGACACTCTTTATTGTGTTTCGTTTTTTCCTTATAGTATGTAAAAAAAAGTAATGAAGGTGTAAAGTTTTTAAGAATCAGTTATTATCCTTTCTATTATTATTTATGATACTTCTGATGCTAATGATGTTATATTACTTTTATTAAAATTTACACTAAAACTTTATTATTACCTATATAATTTGAAATTTTTAATACTTATCTTTGATTGGACCTTTATTACTCTAAGTAAATAATAAGAGAATAAAATATTATATATTACAATACATTTTCATATCAAGCAATCACTAAAAATTTTTTTCATTAAAATATTTAGTGTTTTTCGTGCAATCTAGTAGATAAAACAAAATAACATAGAATACTTACGCTTAACGGATATACAAAATTCTTCATATCTGAAGAAATGAGTGAAAAAACAAACAACGATGCTGTTACATGTTAAAATTAACCGTCATTTACACGTTACGTGATAATTACGGTGCGTCCGCTGCTTTGTTAGAAGGCTTGATGGATAATAGATTTTACCACCCAATTACCACACTTAGCACGCCATTTCGTTGGCTTTGATAAGTACCTACCTAGCGTTGATCGTTAATGGTGCGTTCTTAGCTTACTAAATTTAAATTAACATAGCTGCGATTTTAAAAAATATTTTCTAATTTTAAAATGTATGCATTAAAACGTATGTTAACATGATTACATACTGAAACGTAATAAAAAGTATTTAAGCAATTAGATTAACTTCTCTGAATAATAGGATAGTTTTTGTTGCAGTAAATATTGATTGAAGTAGTATTGTAATTAATGTGTAATACTTATTAGAAAAAATCTTTTTTTACATTTTAATAATAATAATGAACTAATTGCGTAAGTTTCTACGCGGTCACATAGCTTGGTAAAATTTATATTTTTTATCGGATAGCTGGCAAATAAGCAGACGGCTCATGTATGTTGATGGTAAATGACACCGGTCGGCCCGTCACCAATGTACATACACTTGCAATACCAGAGGGCAAAGATATACGATGCCGGCCTTTCAAATGGGAATACGCTCTCTTTAATATATTTGTTTTAGTACTGGTACACGCTGTTTTTGTTGTATAATAAAAAATTTCGAGGTTACATATTTCATTGGTTTCATCTATAAATAGCCTACAGGGCTAGCAAGTTGAAGTGGCAGTGGCAGAGCACATAGTGCGCAGAGCCGATGGCCGAAAGGGCGGAAAGGTCCTCGAGTGGCGCCCACGTAACGGCCCATCCTCGATCAGATGAACGGATGACCTTGTCAAAGAGGCGTTTAGCAGATGGATGTCAACTTCTAGGGATCGGTCCGCGTGAAAATCATTAGGGGAGGCCTACGTTCAGCAGTGGACATTTTAGGCTTTAATGATGATCTCAAATAATAAGGCATTTTTATCCACACTTGTATGTATTATACGATTTTACCTTGTATAATAAAATAATGTCATCAGACAGCCCACTAGAAGGATAGAAGACCTTAATAAATATGGTTTCTGGTAGACACTAGATGCAGATAGCTTCCGAACTGTGGGAATGAAAATTAATACAAAAGGCCTATCTTTTTAAATGTCATAGCTGGTAAATGCAAACAAGGGTCATCTAATGATAACGTCACCTGACCACACTTGCAATACCAATTGTAGAGAGTTGTTGGACGTTAAAATGGTAATACGCTCTTTTCTTGAATGTCACCAGATGGTATCACTCAGGAAATATATCAGATAGTAACTGATTGCAGTTTTGTCGTGCGCGGTAAAAAGTTTCGACTAAAGCGTACAGTCGAGGTCTTCCAATCAACGGGTGGTGTGGATGAAATTTCAAAACATTTCTCGATGCTCGATGATGAAATGTGACGGCAGGAACGTGTCGGAATAATCCATTCGAATACTTCTATGTTTAGCAGTAGACATTTTAAAGCTAATATAAGTGTGATGCATTAATGAACAAGACTCTAAACGTTTGCCTGGTAAGGGTTCGAATAATCTGTTCTTAAATACCGATGATAGTGGCTTCGGGGAAACTCAGTCCATATATTGACAATATAGATGAATTGGTGGAGACGTTGATTCTTTTAAATAAAATAAACAGTAGACTTGACCAACGAAGCTAATATATTATCATTGGATACATGTTCCCAAACTGTAGTAATATACTACCCGAACAGGTCTATAATTGCGTGCAATACCGCTCACTATATTAGGTTGTGACAACTTACTAAGCTTATACCCATTAGTACACCTGTTGCATTGCAGTGCTCTAGCAAATAAACCGGTCGTTAACTCAGACCTGGAAATGTTCATTCGTTTGACAATACTTATTCATATACAATTCAGGGATCAAGTGAAAAGTAAAATAAAAGCTCGTCTTTTATTAAATAAATTTTTCAAGTAATTATGGTACATACCTATTTTAATTGTTATGGGACAATTATTTGTTATTTTATGATTATTTGTTAAATTGAATTTATGTTGTTTAAACTACACAACTGGAAAGTTCGATTGCATTTCATGTTTGTTTACAATTATTGCTATACAACTCTTGATGTTTATGTTTTATAAATAATGTGTATAAATATCATATTATGATATTAGACAATTTACAATGTACATAACTCTCCCTCATTGTGGATCAAAACTGTTGCAATACATTTGAAACATCAAATTAGGTTATTAGTTATGTTACTTGGTGGTATGCTCGAATCTGAGTCATCTAATCAAAATAGAACTAGTACTTCCCATTAACTCAGAGAGTTGAAATTTGGTACAGAGTTAGGGTTTAATGGCTACATAAAGGGAAAACTATAAAAACTTGGATAATCGAAGATCTGGAGTACCTGGTGACCCAGCTTAGATAACAAAAGAGATCGACATACCGCCTTTAAACTATATATATTTAACATGGTGGGTCGCTTCATCCGATGTCAAAAATCGCGGTAGTGTCCTAGCCAAGTCGAGCGCGCTAGACCAATACAAACAGACATGTTCATGCACACAAATATTTGTAGGTACTGCCCGGGGATCGAACCCTTGGTATAGTAGCTGACGTCTCAACCATTACACCCAATGGGTCGTCCAATATTCCTTTCAAGTTTCTACAAAAAGAAGTGAAATCCCACCAAAAACATTCTTTAAAAAATCTAGCCAAGTCTCGATGGAGCTGCTTGATTATCTCTAAAAAGTAATGAAATCAAGACAAAGACGTGCCAAGTCTAAGGTAAATGTTGTGTGACTTGGCCGTTGAACATTATTTATACGTTAGTGGCTTTATCAAGCCTACAATCGACGGGTTATTGAATTACCGTTTTCCAAGTGGCAAATTTGTATCGTCAATGGGTAGCGGTTCTGGCTACAGAATAGTGCAATGGTGTCATGGAGCACATGGTATTGTATCCTTGTATATTCTTCAACGGCCAAGTCACACAATATAAACCATTATAATAAAGTAGGTGGGATCCAATATATTTTTCCCCCTTGTAAAAGCCATCTTTGGCAAACAAAGATAAAGATAAATAATACTTTATTGCACGTAAAAAAAACATACAACAACAGATAAAGGAAAAAAATAACAAGTGCAACACGAGCGGCCTTATTGCTTATGTAGCAATTTCTTCCAGGCAACCTTTGGATAACAGAACAATGCGTAACGGTCAGCGGGCTAGTGCAAAACAAGTAAAATCGTTATTCTAAATAACTACAAAATTATAACAAAATAGTACATATACTGAGTACACACTACTACATAAATAATTGAAGAATAAACTAATAAATAGTATCATCATCATCATAAGCTCATTAAACGTCCCCACCGAGGGGCACGAGCCTACCCGTATAGGGTGATTAGGCCTTAGTCGTCCACGCGGGCCCAGTGCGGATTGGACGACTTCACACACTACCTTCGAATCTCTTCGCAGGCATGCATGAAGGTTTCCTTACGATGTTTTCCTTCACCGTAAGAGCGTCGGATAACGTACATATATTTTCGAAAATTTGAATACACATTGGTACGTGTCGGAATTTGAACCTCAGCCCTCCCGGTAGGAAGGCGATATTCCTCACCATTGAGCCACCGACGCTCTTTTCTGTGAAATTAATTTATTCTAAGAATACAGGTAAAAAAGTCAGTCAGGTCAAGGGAAAAAAGTCTGTTAATACGAGTATCACTGTTAGTAATATGCGGGAAATTGGAAATTTAAATATGATGACCAATAAACAATATATTTCTGGATTTAAAGGTAATGGAAAAAATAATTTTAAAAGTAACAGTTCATATTTCGAAAAGTGTATAATAACGTTTGGTTTACATTTAAAAAAAAAATATATAATAAACTAAATAAATAATATGAACTAAAAAATAATAAAAAATAAATATATAACTAAAAAAATAATAAAAAATAAAAATAAATAGTATAATAAACTAATACATAAACTTACTAATGGAAGATAGGATAAAACAAACTACAATCAGAATTATATGAAAGGAATGACAGATGACCTACACAGCAATAAATAGTCCAAAAAAAAAATGTAGGTATGTTCAATATAGTTGTGAAATAAGTTAGTTTTATCTATTACCTACGTATAAATAAAACTGAAGTGTCTGTTTGTGGTATTAGTATAAAAAAATAATAATGAATATGACCAAATAAAAAAATCTTTGGTTATATTTAGAATATTGTCTGTCTATTTGGATGAATTTGGATGGGACTATTTTAGCAGCTAATGTAATAAGGAAAACATAGGCTACTACATTTTATTTTGGAAAACTAATGCAATGTTTTGCTACGCGGTAGCTGCGTGTCGCGTAACGTTAGCAATTTTAGGGTTAGTTTCACTGCGGGGGAATGTCTTAATACGCGGTTAATACCGCGGGGAACAGCTTGTCTTTAATATTGATCTGAACTTCTGATTTCATACGCAATTGAAGAACGATTTTCCAAATAGTGCTACTACGTTGATACTACGTATATAAAACAAGGCCAAATACTTAACACAGTCAAACGTCACAAAGATATTAGTTACATAACTACGGCAACTAGATTGTAAGTTTTGTGTTGTACCAATGTTTAGGTACGAACGAGAGTTTACGGGCCGGTATGAAATTTCCGACAGTGTTCGTAAACTTAGTTTCCTTGGCCAAGTTAGGACCCGCCTCGTCTGCAACTGGATGCTCAGGGCTATGCACGGTGGCATTAAAGATGTGAACAATGGAAGGTGATGGTTTATACTTTAGTGACGTCACTGTTAGTATGTCGGTTACATTGGAAGACCTATAGCCATTGGAGTTATGATTATGTACTAGAGTGGAGACCGCGTGGTGGCGAGCATATTAATATTCTACAATTAAGTCGTTTAATGAGGTCGATTTGTAACATGTTGCTATAAGTAAACGAACGTTTAATGAAATTAACACTAACACATCGGAGTATTTTACGCGCTATCTAAGTTTGGGTCTTCCCAATAGTAGAACTAGATAGATACTTAATGCTGCCCTTTAGTTAATACAAGTATCACCTCTGGTATTAAGTAATTAATAATATTTGGAAAGGTGCTAATATGACGCCATGTGATATCCGTTTTGCACTACCAATCAACTTTTCCCTTTGGTGTAAAAGTTGGAGTTACTGTGTAGACGACTTCAAGCGTCACGAACAATAGATTTTCCATTTTGTATGGATTCGTGGCAGTCATTAGGTAAAAACTAACTTTTCATGTGTATTGTTATAATGTTATGGTCATTTTATAATATGCCAGGTACTCCAATGTCACTGATTTAATCAGATCTTAATTTGGAAGAATTTTTACTAAAGTTTAACGTGCTTTAATGTTAAATAACTGATGGAGGTGAAATTTAACATGTTATAAAGCATTTTCACAAAACTGATTTAAGTTGTGTGTTAAAGAAAACTAACAATCAGTTTAAAATCTACTAGTATTCGACACGAATTGACTTAATTTTTCATCTTATGTGCTTATTTGTAGTACAGTGTGGCGGGCAACGTTACAAATTCCAATATGGCTGTATCGAAATGGCCGCGCCGATGTGCCTCGAATTTTTCTCAAGCATTATCGCACTTTTGCGGAAAAGTAGTTACCGGTGTGCGATCGCACCTACGCTCGTTGCGGGCTTACAAAGCATTGCGGTCTATATAGGCGAGGGCCGTGCAGACAACTTCCAACATCGAGTCATTATTGACTGATGAAATCGCAAAAATGACGAGCGGAAGGGATCCAAATAGCTTTCCTGTGTATCGTGCGTGTGCACGAACGCCTAATTACGGTATACCGCGAACAGAGTTATGTCGTTGCGTGGACAATAAACGTTGTATGATTTGCAAAATTTATATAAAAAGTGACAACATTGTTTTTATCTTTAATCACGACGTGATTGACTGTGACAGCAAGATAAAGATTTTATATTACGAACTGGTATTATACTTAAACATAGAAGTTAATGGAACTGTTTTATACTAAGATACTTACTTTGATATAGATAAAAATACAACCAGTTTCTTATTTTAATAATCATAACAATTTTGAATTAAGAAAGAGGATTATTTTTGAAACCTATGATAAGTTTTCCAAACCCAAGTTATTCTCACCTGCACGTGGTGGTAACTTGTCGAATAGAGTAGGAGGCTCCAGCAATATGCATTGGATGCATCAGGTTTTTAATCATAGTTAAGCAGTTGGTCTTATAGGTGTAGATCTTTATTTTGATAATAAGTTGAATATTTATTGCATTATTCCCACTTCGTGTGTTGTAATGCCGGAAGAACGTCATGTTTTTGGGTAATTTCCGTAAATATTATATCAAAAAATAATGAAGGCACCGTTTTAGTTAGCCCTTAATAGCTTTAAATACATTCTGCTCTATTGAGGTTAAGAACCATTTCATATATTCAATAACTAAAAATATGTACTCAATTTGTTAGGAATATTTTCTATAATGGTCAAAAGACACCATCATATTTCGTTCATTTCATCCAAACAAAAGAGCTTAATAATTTTCCCTTGTTGCAGTCTCATGGATATTCCAGGCTTTGGGGCTAAGTAAAGGATCAGCATTACTAAAAATATGCAGCCTTGGTGGTCGTTATATTTACTTGCTGTTTTCATGCTAGGTTTAGATTCGAAACTTGTCGGTAAGTAATTATATAACAATATTATGTTAAATCTACGGTTTTAAAAAGAAATTGGTTTTAAGTTTGAATGTTTTTTTATTTTACTGTTATCTCATATCATTTAAAACCTTTTTAAATTAAAAATGATTCTAAAAGAAGGGAGGAATCAGAGCCATAACCTAGTCTAGTGAATACATTATATTGAAAGTGTTGTTTTACCCAGAGGTAAACAATTTTGTGTATGTAAAGATTATCATCAGCTCATTATCACCCCACCGAGGAGCATGATACCCGTATAGGATGTATAGGTTTTAGTTATCCACTAGGGGCCCAGTGTGGATTGGCCGACATCGCGCACAATCTTTGAATCTCTTTGTAAGCGTCCGCAGGTTTCTTCACAATGTTTTCCTTTACCGTAAGAGCGTCAGATACTCGAATATATAAACATCACTAATGAACCACCGATGCTCTAACCATAAAATAATTTGATTGATTAATATGCTGGAGATTGATTTTTTAAACACTGTTCTTAATTATTTGAATAATATAATTTTGCCCAGGTGAGGCGTTTCAACCAGAGTTTGCAGAGCCTATTACAAACTTAACAGTACCAGTTGGTCGTGACGCAACTTTCAGATGTTTAGTACAAAATCTAGGCGGCTATAGGGTACGTATGTTGTACATACAATATGATTTTGATATTAAGTTTCTATCATGAACCGAAATAGCAAATCTATAATTAATATAATAAATGTGAAAGTGTGACTGTCCATCGTTCATGGCTAAATGGAAACACTTACAAACGTATTTTTTTAAGTAGAGGCAATTGAAGGGATGGAGAGTGTCATAGGCTACTTTTTGTCTAATTCTTAATCCGTACTTCCCTAAACTGCGATTTGGAAGTTTATATAGCAATTCCACAAAAGATGTGCGGGCTATTTTTTACCATCACGATTTCTTTAAGAAACAAAAATTGTTTTAAATTGAATAACTTTAGATAAATGTTAATTTACGTATTTAAATGATATTCCTACGTTGTTTGTAAATTTAAATTAATTTCGAGTGGTGTAAATGTTGTTTATAGGGTCATCATCAATCATGATATATTTTTTTATTACGCAACTTACTTTGTTACTAAGAATGAGCTCATTTGAGTTCTTTGTAAGAAGTATGTCAATACAACGTAACTACAAAGAAAAGCGAAAAGATAAATTTAATTGAATATGTTTAGAAGAATATTTTTCATACTGTCCTTGGAAATATGTTTTTTTTTTCGAAATTGTGTGGAAAACTATAGGTATATTATATTGGTTTTTAATAATATTGAAAGTAATATATAGAAACAATGCTTCATGTAATTTATTGCTTTCTGTACTAATGATGTTTGTTTAATTCTAAAAAATACTTAAATCAGTGGAATATTTCATCGATAAGAATACAGCCGGATATAACCCTACTATGAATTAGTATAATGACATAAAAAAATAAAAAAAACTTTATAATAATAATTATATAGAATACGAGACAACATTTAAATAATTCATTCGCACATAAAATGTTTAATCAAAGATAAAATAAGTGATAAAAGATTCAAGCTGATTCTTTTTAGTAGAAGTACATCCTTAATACGTTGTAAATTCTTAAAAAATATGAATTATATGACTTGACGATTTATAAGCATCCATAAATGTTTTATACGAATAAAGACACTTTGAATGTTAACGTTTTAAATGAATTTCAGGTGGGATGGGTCAAAGCGGATACAAAAGCGATACAAGCTATTCACGTCCACGTTATAACAAATAATCATAGAGTCGGCGTATCGCACAACGGACAGACTGTATGGAACTTGCACATTAGAAACGTTCAAGAGGAAGACCGTGGGCAATACATGTGCCAGATTAACACGGACCCAATGAAAAGCCAGGTATAACAGTTTATACAGTATATTATATTATCTATATTATAACATAACAATATAACTTTATTATGTGGGAGGCTCATAATCTCCAATTTTATCAGGAAAAATTGGTGAGAGTTCTCGGACTGCGAGGTACTCTTGCAGATGACCCAATTAACGACTCTGTTCAATTTCAAGTATTCAATTCAAGGTACTACAGAAAAACAAACATGCACTCCATCAGAAACTATGAAAATTATATAGTAAATAGTTTAATTTGAAGTTAAAATACTCCATTGTGTCCCAGCACTAGATTCTGTTTGTGTACTCTCGACATCTTTATGTTTGGTTTCATTTTTAGTATATCCATGGATTCTTACTTGCCTGTACAAAAATTCCCTTGTCATTATTTCAGGCACAAACATTTTTCTGCTCTTAAATAAAATCCTATCTCGCGGTCCCCAGTCGCTTGTCGGGGAAAAAATGTCACGCATCATACTATGTCGATAGTACAAAAAAACTTCTATAAGTATACCTACCAAAACAATCAATGCATATATTCCTATAATAATATATATTAATAATAAGTCGTAATAATATGCCGAAACAGAATCCAAATAAAATAACTCATCAAATTCATGAGTGTCAAGAGTTATGAATTTCACATAAAGAATACATAAAATCAGGATAGGATTTAATATCCACACTGTTTTCCAGAAATAACTAGCCTTTATACCAATCATAAATATTATATCCACGTTATGGCACCTGTAATCATAAAACCAGTAAAGAGATATAGAGAGAAAAAAACTGCTAATAATCTGAATTATTTCTATTGCATCCGCAAAAGCTCCAGCAATATCGCAGCAAAACAAAGGCCATGACATTACACATAAAAAAACACTAAGGATTGTGTAACTAGCTGCTGAATTCCTTCGCGCTAAACTAAAATTTTGTATCATTATATCTTTTAAAAATATGCAATGAATCCATACATTTGTAAATAAACAAAAAAATACAGAAGAAAACCAAAGAAACCCCCACATCGGAGTTTCATCAAAATAACTCAAACTTTCTGACATAGAAGCAAAATTTAAGAAAAACCTGCTTATACCCAACTCAATCACGTTCTCCTCCTCACCATGATAGTAAGACATTGTTTTGATTCCGCTAAATGCCACTAAAGAGAGGAGCAATGTAACGAGAACAGAAAATAGAGTTGCAGTTATAGATGTCATGGTAGCAGGACTGCGAAACGGAACATCACGTGATAAAAAACCAATTATACCGTAACCGGTTCCGACAGACAGAAAACCCCTTGCAATAGATTTAAAGCAGTTGTTGAACTGGTACTTGTTCCAATCTATTACAATTTTCGTCGCGTACCAAGCGCCGCTGGTAGACAACGAGACACACAATAACACTAATATAACTATACAAACATACACAGCTAATAACTTCATGGCTATTTGAATGAACCTCTCGTTCCGCAGCGACAGAATTAATAAAAGCAAACATATTGTAACACACGCAATAATTGATTTCCACGTGAGAGCGCAGTACATCGAATTTATCGTGTTGTTATTGCCGATCTCACGTTCGAAAAACCAGCTGCTGGCTGTTTTGATGCCACAGTCATCATCGAATAAAATTTGTGCCTCTAAACAGTGTTGGAAAATGGACACGTTGATTCTTTTCACCATACATTTTGTCGTATTGTAATCTTCACACGAGTACCAGGGAGGTGGGTCGAGGGCTGAGTAAAACGTATATTGCAGATACCAACATGTTAATACCATCACATAAAGTGTCTTGAGAAACACTAAATAGATTGCACCATATCCAACAGGGCGAAGTAAAGGAAAGTAGTTCCATATGGAAACCACTTCATTATTTGTGTATTGTGCGAGGCATATCTCTGAATAAACCAGGGGAATCCCAATAAAAATAGCTCCAATAGAATGTAAAGTTCCATGTATATAGAATCCGTTATGTGAAATTTCCGTTGTAGATAACACCACTGATACTTCGTTTAACATCCACGCCCATAAAAGAAGTCTATAATATCCATAACTTTTCCAACGGCAGTCCAATTTTGGGCAATATCTTGCATCGATTAAACTATTTTTACCATTATCCATTTATATTAGTGCAATGACTTGAGTAAATGCTTAAAAGGGAAAATAACATAAAAGAAACCTACTAGATTAACTTGTAATATTTTGAAAAGCTACGATATTAAAAAGGTTAAAATTGAAATTTAATAGTCATAACTATTTAATTGAAGGCCTTTTTAGACTTCACTAAATTATCAAAAAGTTGTTATTTTATTTATTGACACTGAGCATCGAGTATTTAATGCAATTTAACGCTTTGAATTATGATATTAAAAGTATTTTTATTAAGTGATAAAGTTCCCTAATTATGACTTACTATTAAAAACGCGTTCACTTAGTTAGCATTTAACAAAACATTTGAAATTTTTTTTTTACTTTTGTATTATTCAATCAATGATACTGATATATTGTCTAAAAACATCTTTGACGCAATTACTAAAAACTAAGACAAAAATTGTCTGCTGAAACATCAAAAACAGCTGCGTACTCATCATCCAATACCAGAACTCTAATAATTGTATCCAATAATCGCTATTTGGTATCGCCATGGGGGTTCAATCGTGACTGATCGACGAATCAAAATGCAATAGCGGTAAACATTTGTGAGATAAAGTGAATTGAAGTGCAGGCATCGCGAGTACCGAACGCAGCGGGTAATGATTCGTGCGTAGTGCTCCTAAATTATTGCGCTTCGGTGTAATTTATATGCGGGCCTGATAACGGCATAAATCGGCCTCGGCGACAGCCCGCGTTGACGCAAACGTCGCGTCCGCGCCGCGTGACGCGACACTCCAAAAATTGTTTCAGCACCAAGACACGTGTTACTGTGGAACTGAATGAGAAACGTGCTTTTAAAGGAGTGTTAGCAATTTCAGATCGCTTGTTTTTTTTCTATTACTTGGCAATAAACTCGTTAACTATATTTGTCAATTGTCGCAGTGATGAGATAAGAGTATGTAATTATTATTTATTTCTGTTACAGTTTTCGTATCTCCTGTAAAGTCTGAGTTACATTTTGTAACATTAAGTTCATTTTGTAGTTAAGTGATAATGAAGGGTTTTCTGTTTTTTTTTCTAAATAATTATCATAAGACGTCAAACATATTATAATTCTAGTATGTCGATACCTGTCATTCAATAATTAACTCTCACCAATTTCCTCAGATGGGCTATCTAGAAGTGGTAATACCAACAGACTTCGTTGCGGACGAAACGTCCGGAGACATTATGGTCCCGGAAGGTGGCACAGCGAAGTTATCTTGCCGCGCTCGTGGCATGCCTGAACCGCGTATCATGTGGCGGAGGGAAGACGGTGCTGACATTGTTATACGGGACCAGCAAGGAACAAAAACAAAAGGTAAATACATATCTTCAGATATGAGCCTCATAATTATTAGGCAAGCAACTTCTTGCTTCTATAAGAACCAAAAATCGCTTATTCGTCAACTCACTCGTGAAAAATCGCTTGGGCGAGCGACTTATCTGTACATATAGATATAGATCATGAACTTTGACATATGAATGTATAGTCAGCTACAAAAACGTTACAACAAATGTAATTTTTAATAAGTCAGGTACTTACCTACTATAAGATAAAAAAATATTTTAAACATACTATTTATTTATGTATCTTTCTCTTCTTGCGAGCGATATGACCAGCGAAAGGTTGAATAGGTAGGAATAGGGAGCGATATGACAAATAAATCAAAAGTGGATAAAATTATTTTTCTGAAATTACATACTACAATATCTGTACCAATAGTAGAAGTAAATACGTTCATTACAACTGATAGGTAAGGACTTGTCGGCCATGAAAATAAATCAGTCTAAGCCTTAAAATAATAAATATATTTTTATCTACTCGAAATGCATCCTGATTGCTGTTTGCAAACGAGTTTCTGATAATCTAAATTAAATAGAACAGTAGTTTATGATTTTACTTTATAGAAGAGCAGGCTATTTTTATTTAGAAAGCTGGATTTTTTGCGTTTTTATTACATATGTTTGACAGTGAATTTGTTTTATAAACAAGTTAATGAAAATATTTATATTAAATATGAAAGTCTAATACAATTTTAGTGTGCGTAGCTTGGAACTGATAAATGAATTATGTATGTCTGGGCAAATAAATCTCGTCCATATATATTTAATCTTATAAGTCCATTTAGTAGATTCAACATTCCAATTTTAGAAGAAAGTAAATATTTTTACCTGAAATCATTGTTTTGACATTTGTTTACAAAAAAGTTACTGTACTAACCTAGCGTTTTTTACATGTTTGTTAATTACATAAATGCTCCGAAATACAGTTTTTGCCAATTTAATTGTTTTTTTTTTATCAACAGTCCAAATGTACGAAGAACCAGTGTTGACACTAACGAAAATATCCCGTTCGGGATATGGGAGCCTACCTTTGTATTGCTAGTAACGGCGTACCGCCCTCCGTCAGCAAAAGGATTCAAATCAAAGTACATTGTGAGTATAATTATTGTGCTGAAACCAATTAACGTCCAAAAAATATTTTATACGTCCATGACTAAAATCAAATTAGAAATAAATATACATCTTGTTTCAAATAATGCTGAAGAATCACTAATAACGAAATACTTACTATAATCTAGTATGAGTTCAAAATTAAAAACTTATTCATGTAATTACGCGACGTCTGAGTCTATAGGTACGAGTATCAATAACCTAATAAAGGGATCGATGGCGTAGCCCGTTTGGTTGACGATCGTGAGAGTCAAGTAAATATCGCAATCAAATCGCAATAGTCAAATATCGGTTGATTGACTGAAAATAATAATCTCCAGTCTCTTCGTACCGTTGGTCTTGGCTGCGTAGTGGATTACGGCCCGATCTCTCTATAGTCATACTGTGTGTCTGTGTTTAAATGTTAAGGGATGGTTGATTTATAAATATTCTAAAAAAATACCGCGTACTTTAATTCGAAGGCTCTCCTGGCTCGATACTAGGCGAATCGTTTACTACTGCTACTACTAGCATACCAAATACAAAATCATGAAGATCGAGTTCCTTCTCCTAACAACGCAATTTGTTTCCTTTATTATACTATTGATCAAATGGGAAGAGGCTTCTTTGCTTTATTAATAATAACTAAACCTAAGATATATCACTTTGATGAAAGGTAGCAGTCGGCTTAGATTTTTCGGATAAATCGTCCTTCTTAAAGCTCATTCAGAAGACGGAATAGGCTCTCTCCGAATTTGCGGTAATTGTTGTTTATCTCGGCAACTTTGGGTGGTTTCTTGTTATTAATGGTGTTATTTAATGTCAGCGAGTAGTAGCTTTTAATTATTTTCAGCCTGTTACGAACTGTTTGTGCCTTCACGTCAACTCAGCCGGACATTTTGCTTTCAAGCTGGATTTAACATTGATATTAGTGTTCCGCTTTCTTTTTCGATAAGTGACAGCTTAATCATGATAGTCGTTAAATTATATTGATATTTTACTAAACATATTTGATATTGGTATTTTCAGAATAATAAAATAACTTACTTTATAGAAAAAATATCTGCAGCAAACTTATACCAAGAACTTTAAAATAATGTTTCGGTCAACAACCTCAATTTAATAAACTTAATTTATCTATCTTTAACTATTCCCCTTTTACTGAAGAACATGAATAAGTTGTTTAGATAGATGATAACCATAATATTTCTGACACATACATACTCGTATGTTACGAGTACCTTAATAATATTAAAGTTTGTCTGAGGTCATGTAAGATTGAGTAATTGCCGTTTGCAAGAATGTTAGAAAATGTATTGGAGGGTTAAGTACAATATATGAAATTAGTAGTAGAATAATTTCTATTTAATCAAAGATAAATTTGAGTACTAATTGAATGTATTATATGTAATATCTCTTTGTGTGTTCAGTTCACCCAGTGATTCAAGTTCCCAACCAGCTAGTAGGAGCTCCCTTGGGCACTGACGTCACCCTCGAGTGTTATGTGGAGTCTTCACCAAAGTCCATTAACTATTGGGTCCGAGATTCAAGTAAGTACATATTGAGAAATAAACTGCTTTTCTCAGAACAACTGAAAGAAAAATTGCCAATTTTTAAGAATATAACGGCGTAGGATTAGTAATCAGTATATCCAGCCTAGGAAACCTGGATTCTGTATCTGAATACATTTACGTCCAAGGCTTACTTTGAACTGTGATCTCTTTTTCTATGAAACTTATTTATTTAACTTATTCAGTTCAAAGTTTATAGTCCTTGAAAATTTGTTCGCAATAGTAATGCGCAGATCAATCCAACAGTTGTTAGTACATGGTTGTGTATAGATATAATAAAATAAAAATAGATATCCACAGACATTTACACAGCGCCATCTAGCCCCAAGTTAAGCGTAAAGCCTGTATTATGGGTACTAAACAACGGATAAACATATTTATATACTTTTTTCTTGGAAATACATACATATTATACATAGAAAACACCCAGACCATTACAAATGGACTTGTTCATGCAAACGAATGTTTGTACTGCCTGGAGATCGAACCCGGAACCCTTGGTGTTGCAGCCGACGTCTCAACCGCTACACCAAATGGGTCGACAAAAATATATTAAAAGATGATTAGTAAAAAGCTGCTGGTCTTGCATTAGATGAGATTTTTTTTGTTCTTTCTAAAAGTTGTAGAGAAACGAAAAAATTTAAAAAACATCTAAAAACACGTTCAATAAAATGTTTTTCCTTTCAGTATTTCAACTATAGTTATTGGTTTAGCGGGATAAAAAAAGCAGAGGAAGTAAACTTTTAAACCAAGCCTTTCTATTCACTGCTCTCATGAATAACACAAGCTACTCGGTTCGAGATCCAAAGCGATTTCCACTTGATTCCCCACAGAGCCGCGTACTAGCTTTTTAGACATGTACACACAAACTTTTTAAACATAGGCAACGGTAAGATATATCAACGCTTCTTTGCAAAATTGTGCAAATTGAAAAAGAGCGTTAGAAAAGCAATATTTTAAAATTGTGGAATGCGAGAAGTAAAATGACCGTCTTTTTGTAAAAATGGAAAAAATAGACAAGTTGAAGAAATATGAATTAAAACAAAAAAAAAGGATGAAATGAATAATATCTGTTTATAAGATTGCAAAATAAATTCGCCTTAAAGTAGGTACTGTTCCATGTCTGAAAAATATATTGGCTATACCTATATAAAGGGTTACAATTTTTATATTTAAATCTCGAACTTCTTTTTATTATTTGCAAATTGCTCATACTTTAAAGACAAAATTCAGTCAAACTATATTTTATAATAGATCGTTATATATTATTTCTAACTTTATCATTATTTATTTCTTATCGATTCTATGATGTCGGTCTTAAAGTTGCAGTTATATAACAGGGTCGGCAATATCGCACATCCGCAGTAGATAAATTATAAAAGCATTGTTGGGCAGCTCTGGCGTAAGTGCCGACCACTGACGCGGAACTAACTACCATTGTCTTTACTTCAGCACAATAGTTCAATTCCTTAGGACTGAAATCAGACGCAATCGTAAATTAGAATTTAATATCTCATTACTTCCAAACCTCACCCGCCCATTTGCAGTTGCCAAAAATTCAAACAATTTGAAACAGACTAAGGATTAAGGCGAGGAAAAATGCGCGTCATAATTATAATGGTATTCACGCCGTTGGTTCTCTTACTTTTGCTTTCATCTAATATTTGTACTCGGAGCTAGGTAGAATAACCGTTAAGGAAAACTTGAAGGAAATAAATATCCACTGACATTCACACAGCCCCATCTAGCCCCAAGTTAAGCGTGAAGCCTATAGTATGGGTACTAAACAACGGATTTATTTACTTTTTTTGTAAAAACATACATATTATACATAGAAACACCCAGACCAATACAAAAAGACTGATCATGCACACGAATATTTGTACTGCCCGGGAATCGATTCCGGAACCCTTGCACCAAATGAGTCGTCATAATAAGTCAATGCATTATTTTATGAAATATTTATATTATACATCTACTTCAGCCATCACAAGTGCTGCTACTTATCTTAATGCCTGTCATGTTTATATGCTTATTGTAGAGACACCAGAGCCTTGTATGATAATTTGTATAATGCACAGTACATAGCCGATATAAAATGGCTACCTTTATTAAATAAATTAAAATTTTTGAAAAGAAGCAATACTGTATTTAAGTAGTATGAAAATTAATTTATGGATCTACTAATATTTCTGTGACTCTAAGAGAAAATTTGATATTGTAACTCGTAATGACGATCCAAAGTTTACACTGAGAGCAAGTGAGGTGGGTTGGCTTCGGTCTCACAATAATATGTATATATACCTTTATTGGATCTTTTTGCAAACAAAAATATTATCATAAACATTGTAATTGACATTTTGTTTAAATTATTAAATGATAAAGGTAAAACTACTTCAATCGCAATTAATTATCGGAACTATTTAATTGTTCTATTGGCATACTAATCAGAAGTAAACGTTCAATATTACACCTAGTATCATCACTGTACCTTGATTAGCAAACCTCATAAGGTTTTTTTTCTGACAAGGCATAAATAATAATCTGTGTCATAAACATTCAGATTTTGGGTTAAGTTTTTTGTCCTGAAGTAAAACTGTTTGATTTTTTTGTATCCAATGAGCTTATCTAAGGAATCTCGATTAATATTCTATAAAATACGACATAACAGTTAGGTAATGTTGTATGATACTTAGTGGTAGACTCAATACTGAGTAGTCTAGGTAGATCCCTCCGCTATACCAGATAGTTATGGTCCCGTCAAATAAGAGTGCTATGCAATTTTGTATTTCGGGATGAGGACACTGTAGCTAGTGAAATTACCGGGTATAAGAGACCTAACATCTGGTGTCTCGGATGACGGGCGCAGTGCGACATTGATGGAATACTAACTGTTTATCAGTTGTTGGTCTCCTTCACAGACATCCGAATATACAATTAGACTGGACAAGCCGCCAAGTTTATAGGCAGTCCCAGTGTCGCAATTTTTTTTCGGTTCTTACCAGTGAAAAGTTATCATATTTCTTGGTAAATTTACTGATTCCTTGCGATAATGGCATGTTACAATTGCACAGGATGGCATTTTTAGGAAAAACGGTAATTTCTTCTAATATTCGTGCGTCTTGACTCGTCTCACAGTGCGTAAACTGAAGCCAGTGTATGCTCGTTGAGCTTACATTTGTCGCACTTAAAAACGCGGCTTGCCCTATCTCCTGTATTGGGTAATCTGTGGTCTCCTTCAATGCCACTTTGTCATGGTCAGGCTTATTATCATCAGGTGAGCGTCTTGACCGTCTTGTTTACTTCATATCATAAAAAAAGATAAAGGTACATTATGAACGTACTGAAATAAGTATTCATGAGATTCGTGTTTGTATTCATTTCAGAAAGGTATCTAATTAGAAGCAATATCAAATAAACTAATGCTTTTCATTGCTTCAACATTTAAAAAATAATCCTTTTTATTACCTTAATGAAAATATATCATAACAAATCTGTATACGTATTTTTTTCTTTTCTCAGTAGCATCAACATTTGAATTATTTATTCCGACATTTAAGTTAACAATATATATAAAGTAATATCAGCTATCTGATTCATACTTACTCACAAAAGTAACCCGACGGCCGAGTCGCTCGTGACGAGTCAAATAAAGCAAAGTGATCATTATACACCTCGTACGAATACAACGTTATTCGAGCACGAAATGTTCGTTTATTCAACTGATGAATCCATATTTTATTCATAATGCCACGTATAAGGTGAGAGCTTCCATCTCCCTATCTTTTGGTTGCGTATAAAATTCTTAACAGATACGAGATATTCGCATAAATCGTTTATGTACTTACAGCGAATATAAAAATATAGGGTTCCAACTTAATTTGTGATATGCGAAAGTGCAATTGTGCCACTGCTCAATATCGGAATACGTCACGAAGACTCGAGCTCGTATCTTCACCGCATAAAACCGAATGTTCCAATAACATTGAAAAGTAGATACATTACGATTTGGGAATCATAATAAAATCACACGTGTTCCAGTGAAAAATCCATTAGTGACGTAAACACTGCTGATATAAGGCGAAGACGCGTGAATATCGGGCTGTTCGTTACCTCGCTTTACATCGCTTGTTATGCTCCATAGAAATCTGGGCTCGAAGGTAACAGTGTCGTTTTTACGTATTCAATGGGAATGACTATTATACATCACAATTCACAAGTCGTTTCTTTCCAGAAATATAACTGAAGAAACTACGGTTGGCGTGCTCAGAAGAGCAAAATGATTTAAAATTTTGAAACTACCAAATGTACGTGAATAGCTTTTGCCATTTGACTTTGAATTGAGTAACGTACTATTACAGACATTAGTACCTTGGGTTAATGATGTGCTACAATTTAACATTTACATAACGAAGTTATTTTTCGGTTATTACCTAAATGTATCGTACTTGATAGCTCCCTTTGAAAATAGGTCGTACTCACTCGCTTTTGTAAAATAGGTATTTACACGACATGTTATGAAGTATTGTCATACAAGCATCTAAATTAAAAAAAAAACAACTTCTATTTGAATAATACACGATTTTTGTAAGGAAAAAAAAATACATTTGAGCGCACTGCAGTAAACTGCTTAAAAGGATTTTACCCAATCGTCTTTTTTCTATTGATATTTTAACTTTGACAAAATATAATTGTCTTATTCTTTGTTTAATAGTGAATTTATTGATTTATAATGCTGTCAACTCAGCAACCAACATGGATCAGATGATTCATACCTACACCAAAATTATGAAATAAAATCGCCAACAAGAGTAATATGAATTTTTATTTCCAACGGCATTTTCTTTACTAGAAAAGTAAGCAGTAATGAGCGGGATACGATACTAGGTGTTACTCCGCCCCGCAGCCGTCGGCGGTTTTGCAAAGTTCTCCACTCGGCAGTTGTCGCGCGAAATTTACGGGTTAATTTTCAATGGGGACCGAGTTTTGAGCTTCTGGAAATTTAAGTTCCACATTATGTTTGGCGCTCATCCGAAATGGGGAATACGTGACGTCATAAAACATCGTGAAGGTAAAATACTCGCTAAATACGCTACGCTGAGCTGTGTAGTTACATTGAATTCTAGATGCTTTGTTAGAATTTCGTTATTTGTTATTGATATAGATTTGTTGAAAAGGCGATAATAGTTTACTTTACTTAAGTATAGATATGTCTAACTATATATAACTGTCAATTTTGAATATTTATTGCATTTTATCGTTTTAATTAGTATTCGTTGTAGACCAATAATTTCTTCTTTGTGTTCCTAAAAATATAATTTTTGCTTAATGTAAACGGTATTATTCCATTTAATAAGACTACGTAAGAACCACTTAAAATACAAAACAAGATAGTTTGTGATTCATAATATCAAAGTCAAGAAATCAAAATATGTGGCTTACTTTTCATTTGTCAAGAATTTCTTTTGTTTTTTAAAAGGACTAAACAGTTAAATATTATCATGCCAAATTCATTTGGCTATTTAAATACACGATACAATATTTAGGTAATCTCGATTCAGGAACTATCAACTTATTCTGCCACTGTATATTACATTGCAAACTTTACAACGCGCTCAAAACCTACAGGGAGTCGCTGTAACAGTCATAATAACTTCTGTGGAATAGCCAATACACCGCATCGGGCAAGCTCGTAACATTATCTACTGGTTTATTATCTAGTTAGGCAATGAGGAGCAACCACTCAGTTAAAAATTGTCTTTCTAATCTATTGAGTTACCTGAATTGTATGTTTCAATTCCTATATGGGTTAAAAATAATAATAACCAAATATATCTCTGGTAACGTATTTTATTCGACATCTCATTATGTTAAAAGAACAAATTAAATGGGATGAATCCAGAATTTAATTCCCAATGGGATGAAAATGTGTGGGACGAATCACTGAATTAGCCTTTAATGGAGTGTTTTAAGGTCATTAGTGAAAGGTACACGTTTAGATTTGGTAAACTAGTTTAAATTTTTACTTTTAGAACTTATTTTTGAAGGCTTAGCTAGGAAAGTATAAAACGACGTGTCTTTATTAGGTATTCTATTGACATAATCTTTCAGATTTGTGTTCGCTCTTAAGAATATATATTATGGCTTATGGACCAATACAACTAGTAGGAATATGTTTAGACTTCGTAACGCAAAGTAATTAGAAATAAATTAATAAATATCCACTGACATTCCCACAAAGTCACCTAGTCCCATATTAAGCATTTAGCCTATATTATGGGTACTAAACAACAAATCAATATAGTTATATACTATTATTATAATAGCGCTCTGTGAATGAAGTTTGTTCGACTCTCACAAGCTAGCTTTCCATTTCAATAAATAAACATCCACTGACATTCACATAGTACCATCTAGCCCCAAGTTAAGTGTGAAGCCTGTATTATGGGTACTAAACAACGGATAAACATACCTATATTTTTTTTTGTAAATACGTGCATATTTTACTTAGAAAACACCCAGACGAATACAAACAGACATTTTCACGCACACAAATGTTTGTACTGCCCAGGGATCGAACCCGGAACCCTTGGTGTAGTAGCCGACGTCTCAACCGTTACACCAAATAGGTCGTCAATGTCATGAAATGTCAGTGGATATTTATTTATTATTTATAATGTTTTCGTAGATCGGTCGAGTCTGGATATTTTGCGTTTTCCAATATCATGTCTGTTTGTACCGGTCTGGGTTTTTAAAATATTTATGTATTTATAAAAATATGTATATAAGAATGTTAATAATTTGTTAAGTACTGGCTCCTCGCTTAACATGGGGCTAGGCGGCGCTATGTGAGTGTTGATTGATATTTATTTATTTATGAGTAGCAATATAACTTACCATTAGGTGAAACGTCTACACGTTTGCTTACCATTTATATAGAAAAAAATATTGCAAAGCTCGAGATGAGTTACAAATATAACGAAACTGAATACGTGAATGTTAAAATACTTCTCGTATCGCAATTATTCACAGTAGTTGTAATGAAAAATACCCGTGCAGTGGCACGATAAAAACGACGCCATTCTCTTCGGGCTTCAAGCGCTAATTATTAAAACGCATTAGAGCCCAAGTTGGTTCACTCAGTGTTATGATCCGTGGTATGTCGGTGGCTTTGTTTTGCCACAACTTGCCTAAAGTGACTAGCGGTTTTGCACAAGTACATCAAACACAAACCTAAAAGGGCACACAGCACTGGATCGTCATTTTCGTTTGTCATCAATCTATGTTACGGCGGCTGACATGTAAGTGTTAATTAAGCAGCCCTCACTCGAGTGTAATTAAGAGTGTTACATTGTTATTTTAGACATTAATTGAGACGAAATTTCTTGTTATAATGAACCTCGACTTGTCGTAAATTTTGGTCAAAGGTCATCTTTGGCACGTGACAAAGCGATACACAACAGAAAACTTTTCGATAAGATTAACGAGAGGCGTCGTCGGCCTTATCGTTCGCTATAAGGGTTGAACATTTTCAAATTTACGCAGTTTTATTTTGCGATGAAAAATGTAATATCTTGCGGCTTGTTTTATTGCCTCCAATAACTCGGGCGGTAGACTATTTACACGGCAGTGCGGTGCGACAGTGTTTTCATAAGAAAGCCACCCGCTTTATCATTTCGCGGACAACAGGGGCTAGGAGCTTACTAGGAGCTCGAATGCAACGAACGACATACTTAGTTACCAATAGAAGGATTGTTTAGGCTTCCCTGTAAAGGTGCAGGAAATGTCAGCGCTCTGGGACCGTCGTGAAAAATATCGTTCATTTTCAACGATAATAAAGACGTGCTTGTTATATTCTTACCGCGTTTTACCTTACTAGTGATATTTTAATTCTTAAAACTGGATGGAGTGATGCTAGGCGAATATGTGAAACGTATTATATTATTATCGTTACTTTATTATACTCTTCTCTTTATTATTTGTAGTGCTCTATAGATTGCGATCCATTCCTGAATTTTATATGAATTTTATTTTGTTATGTGTGTTCTTATTTCGTAATAAATTTAATCATAATAATATCCGCTAATTTTTACTTAATAACCTTTATTGAAACATGAATTTCGTCGTTTATATTTTACTATTTATATATGCAGGGTAAGACAAAAAAAATATCTTTGAATATTGACTATATATATATATGTATATGTACTCCCTTATGTTTTTAAATGTTTGAATATATTCATTACGTTTGTGTTGACTAACGCAATATCGTCCCATGACTTTGGAAAGTGATTTTTAATTGGAAATACCTATAGTGAAGTGTGTCTTGTTCCTTTAAATGAGCTTTAAGTCTGCCATAATGTTGTTAAAAATATCTAAGGACATTATACTTAAAGCAACATGACTAATTGTTATCTAAAGCTTCCTGCACCATTCCGACAGTCTCATTACCAGCTAGTGAGGCGTATTTAAGAAGCAGACGTTCTTTATACGGTATGCTGTGTACTAATTGGCAAAGGTGATGATAATTAATATCCTATTGGGATATATTTCATTAATTATATCTCATGTTTATGTGTATGTCCTAGACGAAATGGTGATATCATCAAACAAATATGAAGTCGTGAACACAGTCGTCAGCTTGTTTGAGAGCCGCATGGCGCTGACTGTTAGAAAATTGACGGCAGCTGACGTCGGGGGCTACCGATGCGTGGCTAAGAACTCCCTGGGTGAAGTTGACAGCGTTATAAGGCTTTATGGTAAGTGTGGGAACATATAATAAGATTCGATAATACTGCACGTTTTATAACTTTCAAATTGTGACAAGGATGTTCGCTTCATTGCATTTACAATAGAAACAAGGATGTAAGTGGATAAAATCATAATTAAATATCTGTTTTGTGAACTGAATGAAAAAAAAGTTTTTGTTTGATAAGTTCCATACCGGCAGTGATCACCGACTTGTCCGAGGCACTTTAAATATATGTTTTCAGACCGAAAGGTCTCGCTTAATAAAATCTACTCTCAGACCTACGCCGCTCCAAATACACTATGGGTCCGAACAATTCCAATTGGAACTTCAAAATCGATTCGACTTGCTGGAAACCACTGGCGACGTGGATGAGATAACCGAAAACGTGGTGAAGACGGTGTGTACACTGGGTCGCAGGCATTTCCCGCCGATGAAACGAGCGAAGTCGTCCAAACTTTCTCCCGAAACCCTGGATTTGATGAGGCTGAGACGCGAGATGCCATCTGCTGCTGTTGCTTCGCCGGAATATCAGGCTCTCTCCAAGCGGATACGAAAACTCGTTCGCAGGGACCTCCGCTGTTTCAATACAAGGTTCATCAAGGACCTTATTGAGCGCAACAGGGGTCCCAAAGTTTTCCAAAAACCACTTGGGAGGCCATCTGGTGAGCTTAAGACAGCAGATGGGCAATTGCTCACTCGCCCACAGATCCTGGAAGAGGTTGAGAAATTCTATGGACGACTGTATTCATCGAGCGCTCATCAGCCACAGACCGAGGACACCGAAGATCCACGTGCCCCACTAAGGCGCCATTGTACGCAGATATCCCGGATATTGACGTTAGCGAGATTAGTGCAGCACTGGAGCAACTTAGAATGGGAAGGCCCGGGTGATGACGGTATTACGACAGAGCTCCTAAAAGCCGGTGGACAGCCCGTCCTTAGGGCATTAGTTGAGCTCTTTAATGCCGTCATCCACCAGGAACTACACCGGAGGCGTGGTCCAGAAGCGTCGTCGTCTTATTCTTCAAGAAGGGTGATTAAACTCTCTTGAAGAATTATAGACCGATAGCGCTTCTGAGCCACGTCTATAAGTTGTTTTCCAGAGTTGTAGCGAACCGTCTCGCCATAAGACTCGACGAATTCCAACCACCGGAGCAGGCTGGGTTTCGAAAAGGCTACAGCACCGTGGACCACATCCATACTGTTCGGCAGCTTATACAGAAGACCGAAGAGTATAACCAGCCGCTGTGTATGGCATTTGTGGACTACGAGAAAGCCTTCGACTCCATCGAAACCTGGGCTGTTCTGGAGGCTCTGCAGCGATGCGGTATCGACTGGCGATATATCGAGGTGATGAAGTGTCTCTCCAACGCAGCGACGATGACCGTTCAGATCCAAGACCAGCGGACAAGACCCATCCAATTGCGTCGTGGTGTGAGACAGGGGGATGTTATATCCCCGAAACTGTTTACAAACGCATTGGAGGATGTCTTCAAGACCCTGGACTGGTCTGAACGAGGCGTCAACGTCAATGGAGAGTATATTTCTCATCTGCGCTTTGCTGACGATATCGTCATCGTTGCAGAGTCATCGGAAGAGCTTGCTGAGATGTTGAATAGCCTAAATGAATCCTCCCGACGAGTTGGGCTTGGCATGAATTTGGACAAGACGAAAGTCATGTTCAATGACCATGTCATGCCAGAACCGATATGCGTCGATGGCATCCTTCTCGAAGTTGTGCAAGAATACGTTTACTTGGGCCAAACCATCCAACTTGGCCGGCACAATTTCGAGAGGGAAGCTAGTAGGAGGATTCAGTTGGGCTGGGCGGCATTCGGCAAGTTACGTCAGGTCTTTACGTCGACGATTCCGCAATGCTTAAAGACAAAAGTCTTTGAGCAATGCGTCCTACCCGTACTTACATACGCAGCTGAGACATGGACACTGACTGCGGGATTGGTTCACAAGTTCAAAGTCACTCAACGCGCAATGGAGCGAGCTATGCTCGGGGTCTCTCTTAGGGATAAGATCAGAAATGATTTAATCCGTAAGAGAACTAAAGTTACCGACATAGCCCGCCGGATCAGCAAGTTGAAGTGGCAGTGGGCTGGTCACGTATGTCGCAGAACCGATGGCCGTTGGAGCAGACGAGTTCTGGAGTGGAGACCGCGTCTCGGCAAGCGTAGCGTAGGACGCCCTCCGGCCCGATGGACCGACGACTTGCGAAAGGTCGCTGGTGGAGGCTGGATGAGGAAAGCGGAGGACCGGGATATCTGGCGCGAAATGGGGGAGACCTATGTCCAGCAGTGGACTGCGATAGGTTGAATAGGAAGTTCCATACTCTTTGAAATTAAAAACCTCTTAAAATGTTTACCAAAATTGTCAATTGTATTTCAACAAAAAATTTTTCATTATTCATCTCTCACTGTGTAGGTTACGGTTCTCAAACCTTTTCAAATTATTTTTTTAGTACGCACCTTAAAGAAAACTCTGAGCCCTTACAATCTTTATTAAAAGATCATTTTTTGACAATCTGTCTGTCAGACCTGAGGATAACAGGTATCAAGATAATGTTTAAATCATCTATGCACACGACTTAGTGACCGCTAGTTGCTCTAAAATGGACATTTAACATCTTTAATTTTTGAAATCCGGGAAATGTCATAAACTATGAATTTATTACATTTTTTTTCTAAGAATGCACAACGAATGCATAACTTAATTGGTTTATTTCCGTTTCTAATAAGTCATGCAACATTTTGTTCGTATTCCGTAAAACTAGTCTAACAATTTCCTTCTCAGTGCATCGTTATATCGAACTAAAGCCGGAAAGAGCAATCACTCCACTCCGGTCTGGCTGCGTTCAAAGACAAACATTCGGATGCGGTTAGATTTTGATTTGGCCGCTGTATTGATAAAGTCCTGAGGTTACATAAGAAAACGTATTCTAAACTAAAAATTAAATATGAAACATGAAGAAACTTTGTAGAAATAACATGAAAAAAATTATTGTATGCATTTTAATTTGGTTGTGAAGCCCCAATTTACAATACATATTAGTTTTTAAGTTTTATTTTAGTTTATAAGTAGTATTTTAAATAGGAATAATCAGCAGTAAGAGTTAATAAGTTTGGCTACTGCACTAAGCAGGATTATCAGTCAGGAGTGTTATAATTAGTTATTTGCTGACGCATGAACGATGCTCAAACAATTTTTAAGTTCACAAATATAAACCAATACAATAATAATTATTAATTTGGGAAATTTGCTTTAAATAAGGAGTTAGAACTTATTTTTAAAAATTGCACATGTCCTAGGCTACATTCTGGGGTGTGTTGTCCCTTATGAGTCTTTATCCAATGTTATCATGTTCAAATTACATAATCGATTGAGAAACTTAACCTTTTACAGAGATACCCGGTCCAACTATAAAGAATACAAGCCCAGCTTCCAAAAAGGAAGATTTCAAGTACTCCACGCCTATTGAAGGCCCCGATAACCAGTTCGGTTCTGCAGACAGATCTGACGACGAGGATGAAAGGGAGAATCCCGAGGACACCTCATCCCGAACGCCGAATTTGTCAAAAATCGACAACGTAACCAGAAATAAGTCCCATCATTTCCTGACAACAAACATTATAAATGAACAGAAACTTAGCAATAAAATAAGAAAAATATTTGAAATAGATACCTTTGATGTAAATAGTACATGCAAAATATACTTATCCTCATTGCTTTATAGTGTAGGCCTTGCAAATATTATAGTATGTTTTAATCAATATTTATTTGATGTAAGATTTATATAGGCATTCTATTATGTTGAAACTGTGTATAAAGAAATATAAGTATAAAATGTATCATAGTTTTATAGGCTGAAAGTGAGTATTTACATCAAATCATTGTACTACGAGTATGATTAAACGATGCGGCCCATAGTTTTTATTAACAAAACAAGCTGAAATTAAAATTGATGGATAGTTTCCGTAATCCGTGTTTTTAACCATTATAGATTACGTTCGCAGCTATAACGCTCGTAGATTACATAAAAAATAATTACTTAAGTGATTAGTTGGGCACCACCATCCGATCATCTAACTAGACGTTATAAAATATTTAATCGGCAAGTTATCGAATACATCATAAATGAATACAATGTGTATTCTGTAATTTTTTATGGGTGAATATAAATAGTTTGTCAACGTACTTGTAAACTACGTATTTTATTATTAAATTCAGACTAAATCCATCATCAAGGTGCATACATATTTGCCACTAGTGGAGTTTAAAATAATGAAAATGAATTTTAATGTGCAGTCACGATGTTGACCATTAGATTAAGAATAAATTCTACCTACTATTATTGCATAAAAGATATACATATAACAATAAAAAATATCAACTATAATGCTATTGTAGTTAAAAAACAAAGAAATAAAATATGATAAAATGTATCTTTTAACACGAAGTTTAAAATAAACTCATGAACATGCAGCAGTTTCTTCTAATGGTAAAAACTAATACAAACTTATGACCATAACTTTGTGATCTAAACATGTAACTTCGTGGAAATTTTAATAATATATTTTGTGAATCAAATAGTTTTTTATGTGTTTTTACATATAACTTGTTTGTAGCTTAGTAAATTTTGACTGCATATAAATTAGTGTAGTAATATATACATATTTTGATTATCGCCGTAAAAGTGTTGTTTCATAGAATTAGTAATTATTTTAAATGTATAAGTTTTTGCCATAAGACAGATACAAGCTAGATAGCTTATTGATACATGAAAACCTATTAATTTATCTTTTTTTAGATTTTTAAGGGGAAACCTTCGAAACAAAAAATTGTGATAATAATAGTATTGACCGTAATATTAATGACTGAATAGTGGCAATAATATTCTGATTGAATTTTTAATATCTTTCATTTTTTATACTTTTAATTTTTTTATATGAGTTGTACTGTTTCAATACTTTTATTAATATTTCACGAAAATATAAACGAATTTAAGATTACTTGTCTATAAAATATACCCTATTATTTCACATGATGTTTAAAACAAGCCCTTAATTTAATACAGCTATTGTTTTCAATGTACAAATCTTTAGTACATAATTATTTATAATATTTATGTACCATGCGCCCATACCGATGTATTAATTATAATTCAAGTATACAATTATAAACTAAAGTATAATCATTGACAATCTTACTGTTTGTACTCTTGCTTCCCCTAATTCAATAATTTTCTCTATCCTATGCAAACCATATCCTTACAGAGATATTTAATAAAAACAATGTTAACTGAAACTGTATTTTCATTAATAAGTCCAATTTGTTGTATTACGTACAGTTAAAATATATATATTTTCTTATACTAGGTTATATGCGCCAGTTTAGTACCTATATACTATATTGTAATAATATTCACATGCAACCAACCAGCTTGACTTCCCACTACAGGATATAGGCCTTCCCACATAGTGTTATCATGAGATTTCTTTAAAATAAAAATATTTGTTTTAAATTAAAAATTGAATTTTTATGCTTAAGTGACATTATCCAATTATTTATAAAACAACTGCTGCCTGACGCTTGAAATAGAAAAAAAAATTGATAACTATTCCTTGCAATAAAATTCAAAATCTCATTTTTTAAATATGTACAATAAGAATTGTTTTTACCTTTAACATTTTGTTATTACTATATTTGAGTCTCAATACGTTTCGCTAAGAATTCCCGGTTTTAATTAATCCCTCGATGAGAAGTCAGTTTGAGGTATCACCATTAACCTTACACTCCGCTAGCCTCCTAAGAAGACCTCAATAAAGTAAGATATAACGATCACCTCATTAAGGTATAAAGTTATTTCATAATAATATAAGTATTTACACAAAACCTAGCTCTTTGCGTAAACATAACGGAACTTTTGGTTTAAAAATATTTGTACAAAATATTTTGTTTGCCAGACAAAGCATACTGAACAAAATTCAAAGTACGAAAAACCTCGCAAGTTTCGCATCTAAATCCAATGTAGACCGGAAAGTCATGTATTTGTTTGAGAACTTGACGCTCATTTGCATACATAGCAACGAAACAAGTCCTGGTGTGAAATCGCGAAGTTGTTCGTATAATGAAGATGGGACGATGTCGGTAATCCGCACGCCTGGGAACTCGGCAACCACAACTGCGCCGCGAACTGGCTGCCTACTCGACTTTACGCCTTGTTTCCTTGTATACCGCACTAGCAATTGTGTTAGCCGTGTTATGTTGGGGTTCGAGATTACTGTTGTAGAGGAATTATGAATACTGCAAAACATGTAGGGGCAAGTAGTAGGTGCTCTTATAATGATCAATACTTACTTATAAATTTAAAGTGAGAGATACTATGTAGGTATAGGACGAAGTAGGGAAACAACCAGACAAATCACCTGGTGGCTAATGGTACCGTTACCCATGAGTATAAATTGGGATTAGGTTATCATGATTCATAGAAGTAACAGGGACATAATTATAGTAAAAGCGAAAAACGGCTTCCAGTCTTCTGTGTTGGCTCCCTAAATTTACATATTCCTCCCAACATCAGTTATTCTTGTACGAGTAGATTAGCTGGAACAGCTTGACTTGAAGGTTGAAGGTTGAGATTGGCAGTAAAATTATCATTAATAATAACAAGTATCAGGGTCGATAGATGTCTTAAACTGGAGGAATATGTATACATTGTATCACACACACACACACACACCGTGAACACACATTATATTTTTAAAGTCAAAACCAATGAGGATATGTGATTAGAACATAAAATAAAAAATAAAAAAGAAGGATACATGATAACACAGGTAAACAGAAAAAAACAAGTCATTCAAATCTAATAAACGTTTTCTATTCTTAGATTATAATAAAGTGTAACTGTATGTATGTCGAAGTATATTAAATGGCCACAGTTCAGCATAATTTGAGTTCGCCGACAAACAACCGCTCGTTTCAGCCATGACCAGGACTTTTGGATGGGTCTTTCTAATGACAAACGTGATTACATTAATGTTTAATTGATAAATCAGGTTATTTTAGTAATACTTCATTTACTGATTGATATCTACATGAATATCGATTTAATCATAATGATAAATTATCTTAGGACTGCCTCCGTGGTATTGTGGGTTGGGTTTTGGGCCCAGATTGAAGATTGATCTGGAGGACGTGGGTTCAAATTGAAGCAATCTTGGAGCGATCACTTAGTGCAGAGTCACTTTGTGTATAGTCGCTTAGTGCATAGTCAAATTTGGTTGGGACAATACTGTAAGAATTACCTGAATAACTCATACAGTGATTGGTGTCGACTACAATGTAAGGGTGGAATTCGTTACTACCCACCAAGCCGCATTGGGCTTGTGGGATGGGTTATAGCCCAATCTACCCATACCGCTGTCCAGGAAGGCCTGCCACACTGAATGCTAACAGTTTCTGATCGGGCTGTTTCTCCAGTTATATGTCATGTAGGTAAGTATGTAAATAAGGATGATGCTATTAAAACAAGTTCTATTAAAAACATAAGCATGTAATTGGAAATTGTAGCAAGATGATTCTTTATTTTATAGTTTTAGCTAAAGAATCCACTGCCACGATGATTATTTAAGATGTGTTATTTTTTGGTCCTATTTTTTTGTTGTCACCAGTGTAACAGGATAGTTTGTTTTACGACCTTTTACACAGAAGCTTACAAGCATATAAAAGTTCACTTTCCAAAAAATATAGGTGTCCCTTTTTTAAAAATAAAACTCGCACCGTGAAGCCTGCCAAGTACACTATATTGTCTGTTGCTCACTATTGGGCGTCGTGGCGCACAATAAGTAAAAGGAAGCATTTTTAAAGAAATTATTCTTTAAATAAAAATTATTTGCTATAAAAAGTATAAAAGAATTTTTGAATTTTAATCAAATGAACAGTTATTCTTTGGTTTATAATAAATATCTAAATTATTCATTCCGTCATTCCGTTAGTCATAAAACCGTTAGAACTTATAATCAAAAATAACTTACTGCATGCGCACTAATTCGTCAGAGCCAGAAAAAATCATACAAACCCGTTGCAACCCAATGTCTGCGTGATTGTTAAATGGGGTGTTCCGTCCGCGTGGCTTCACATAACATGGCTGCTGTCTGTGACACCTGACATACCACACGACACAGGCCTGCAACGACAGTTTTCATTTCCAACTGCTGCCTCTTAGAGATAGCACTGGTAATTGAGCGAACGTCTTTGATACATCGACTCTTTTATCGGATTGGACGGACGCAATAACAGACCGTTGATTGCTTCCATATGGACTTGGAAGATTGATTATTTTCTCGTTACACCGGCCGAGTATTCTATTGTTTTCTTTTACACATTGCTGTCTTGGTGTTTTTTTTATTCAATTGCTTCTGATCAGGTGATGGCGGATAGGTCTTTCCAAACTTTTGTTTATTGTCAACCTTTGTAAGATTGACATTAAACAAAACATCATTTTAAGAAGTCTCTGTTTGGTAATTTATTCAAAGCAAAAATAGATATGTTGAAATATCAAGAAATCTCAAGAATACGGTATCTTCCTTATAATTACTTGTGATTAAAACTTGTACACAAAATACATAACCCTATTTTCAGCTTTGATGGATTACAGAACGAACTCTCCATGGGCATTTTATGGGACAGCATCTGCTTTTAATCTTAAAGGAAGTTCACCATTCTTTAAGGTCAATAACATAGAGACATTTTAAACCACCTAAGTGAGGATAAGGTGAGGACTTTACCTAAACAATCAAATTTTTTTTGAGTTTAGCTAGTTTAGCCGCAATCTCAACTGATGTTAAGCGATGCAGCTGAAGATGGATGATGCCTATGCAGGAACTTTCACTTTTACACTTTAACTTTAAAGTTGCCGTGATCATTGTGATTCCGGAACATGCTAGTAGGCAAACTCCTTAGCCGCATGCATTACCAATGTTGAATTCTCACCTGATGTAAAGCGATGCGACAGAGAATGGATCATGCCTAACTAAACAGGCAAAAAGTTCCACTCCTTAGCCATATGCATTACCAGTGTTGGACCAAAACGTAATAAATGTTAAATTCACGATAAAATAATAGAGCGCACGCTCACGTCTTGTGACCCAATAACGGTATGAAGAAAGGGAAATTAGATCCTGTAATTTTGTCGCACACTCTCTGGAATATACTGTAAAACTGTCTGTGCTTGAGACAGTGCAGCTTTGCATTCAGTCTGAGCAGGGTCACTAATAATTTTTAAAGCACGTTTATTCACTGAGCTTAAAGCAGCCATTTGATATTTAGATGATATATTCTAATGGTGGAAACAGTACACACATGACTCAATTTGTGCTTGATATAGTGGCAACATTTACTTCGAGAGTGTTGGGACTTTTTGCAGCAGTTTTCGCTTTAGACTCAATAAACTGTCCAATAGAGTATGACGATAAGTGGACACCAAGAAAATCTAGACCACTGGTTATAGGGACAGTAACGTCTCGGATAGCAAGACAAATAAAATGGGTTACGCTTAGCACAAAACAGATACGCCTACTTTTGAGATGCTTCAAATGTTACTAGATTATTACTACGTCAATCAAAAAACTAATGCACTGCCCTCGAGGCAGTCTTTTTTCATATAAAGATATTTTTTTGCAACCAAAAAACTATTACAAACTAAACTAAAGGCAAAAAATAGCATAGTATAAATAATTCATGTATACTCACTTCACGCCTTTAGACACAAGCATTATTCACCCTCTTGGTTATATTTTTAAAGGTCACTGTTTAAATATCAAGCGACGTGCAGTGGCTCCTAAAATGCTCTAAAAACAATGGTTATCCGACAGCAGTGTGTATTTATGTGTCTAAATCGGCAGTTGGTAAAAAAAGATCCTTTAATGTGAAAATATTGTTGGTCAAGCCGTCCGTCGGCCGTACCAAAAGCTCATAAATAAACAGAAAACTGGATGCTCTGTCGAAAAGTTCCGTAAAAAACTCGCGAACGCAAAATTTACAACCGGGAATTCAGATGAGTTTTAATTAACCATACTGCGGACGAACAATGTATGCCGATCGTAATTATATAATTGTAATCGGAATTACTATTAATGCCATTTCCACCCTCACTTAACGCTATTAATTAGGGAGTTTTTCATGATAATTTTACAAGTGCAGCTCTTATCATTCTTCATCATCTTTACAGCTTAATATGCCCAGTGCGTCGGTGGCTCAATGGTGTGGACTGTCCTTCCGGGAGAGCTGAGGTGCAAATCCCGCCACGTACCATTGTGTCACCCTAGTTCTCCTACGAAATAAATCGCGTAGGGAAACACCTAATATAGCCCTCTTCATAGGACGCTAAGCAAAGTGAGCGACCACGTTTCGCTTCCGTCATAATTGAAAACTGGAAACACCCACTGGTCAAAGACCTTCGTCTTGAGACACTGAGGTATGAGGCTCTTATCATTAAAGCAATTTAATTATAATTATACATGCTATAGGAGCTGAACATATTGACTAGCGAAAGGAGGGTGGATGAGAAAAGTGGAGGACCGGGATATCTGGCGCAAAATGGGGGCCACCTATGTCCAATAGTGGACTGCGATAGGTTACAGAGAACCCTCCTAAATACCATGTTGAACTTGTATGATGTGTCACTCAATAACAGGTAAAGCATATTGAGTCATATTTTTTTCACATAATGTACTAAACTGATACAATTTGTAGATCCATCCAGAGTGCCATCCACACTTTTAAATCAGCCTTCTTCCTTTGATGTTGTGAAGAGTATAGTGATAGATTTTTCCCGTGATAAAACAAAACTTGTCAATTAACAAAGGATGTACTGCTCGGTTACTTAGTTGGAACCGTAAATGGTACTGCGTAGAAGCAGGCTTTGTACTAGAAGCATTAACTGCCCAGTTGAGAGATTACATTTCTAGTAGTCTGAGAACACAACAGGACTATGGTATAGTAATATTTAGTTTCGAATGTTATTAACGCTTTTTTGATTTAATCTAGGCAATTAAAAGCCTGGTTATGCAGTAGATGGCGGTTTCCCCCTGAACTTCCCAAAGAACCTCTAAATCCAACGCTGTGACCATTAAATTACGAAGGCAGGTTTAACCATTTACCACGACTAAATTAATAACAAGGCTAAAATGGGTTTTACACAATAAAAAGTCCTCGTGTTACATGTAATATTTATTAGGTGACTTACGATAAAGATTTTTAATTAGTTTTCAAATTATAATAATTGTCATATAACACTTACCTTAGAGCCCAATAATGGACTAAATCTATCTTCTATTGTGAGGCAGAGATTTGGATCAATATCTTTAGCGTTTGTCGTTTTATTCCCTCTTAACATGAGTAAAAAGGAAATGAAATTTTCATAACCATGATAATTCCAATCCATATGTAAATTTTATGTGGAGGCTAAGGTAAACCGTTATGTAATTACCACCGCGTCAATGGTTTGTAGTTGAAAACTGACGTAAGCACTCCTTATCATTATTTATACTTAGTACTTTGAGAAGAATCGTATTTTTTATGCCATACTATGTGCACAAAGCAGTCAGTACACTCATCAAGTGGTAAATTATACGCCTGACCATAACAGATGTTGAATAAAATTAATAATGAAAAAATTTGGTGGTTTTTCATTACTCTTCACACGTCCACATTGTCCTGCACCCATCATCCAAGACGACAGATGTTAGGTCTCTTATAGTCGGTAACTTTACTAGCTACAATGCCCTCATCCCAAAACAGAAGTGTAAACCACTCCTATTTTACAGGACGTTTTTTTTATATATTTATCTGGCACTGCGGTGGTACCTACCGAATACGGCGTAATACAAAACAATCAGACAGCCACTCAGTCACGTCAAGCTTAAACTGTAGTGAACAACTGCGTTTATCAATTAACAACACGTCGCGTGACATGCATTTTAGCCTTATATATCTAAGCAAGACTGAAACTGGGACCAGGACTGAATCATTGGGATTGAACTAATGCGAGTAACAGAGCATTCCGGGTTCCGCCCCACGCTGGCTGCCGACTGTTTGCCTAAATCTGACAGCTGTACCTAATTCCGAACGGAGCGCTAAATAGTTTCGTGCCAGAACTTGCCGACGCCGTAACATAAACCGAGCTCAGCGAGGAATGAATGCCGATTTTGTGAATTGAACAGCCACTTGCGAAACTTTCACGATTATAGTCCGCACGGGTCTAATACAAAATTATGGTAGAAATCTGTTTACTCCGATTCTGGAAAACTTTCTGGTATGCCTACCTTCGAAATCCTACTTGTTCCGACAATTAATGAGATCTTTATACATTTTATGTAAATTCTGGCTACATGTTTGATACGTTTCAATGGAATTAATACTTGGAATTATTCAAAGATCTTCTTTTCTTTGAAACTTGTCACTGTCTACTGTTAGGCATAGATCTCTTCTTTTTTGCGCCAGATATCCCTTATTGTGGCAGCTCTAGTCAAGATGAGAATTAAAAATGACTACCGGATTTAATATTTTTTCAGAGAATTTTATATATTTTTTTTAAACAGAAGAAAAAATCAGTATTACTGACCCACCGCGCAGACGGATTGGTAGGTGTTATCTTATGTGATCCTAAGATAGTAGCCGGGACTAAAGACTGATCGTACCTTCTGAAGCATCTAGAGACTCAAGATAATAATTTTCGGCCACCCATCCCACGATCATTTCGACAGTTATTTGACTTGTGCGATCATCAACCGAACCCACTAGCCGCAAAACCACCGAGCCCATATGTATCATAATGCTTAACCCTAATCATAGACAATAAGCAGAATGAATAATATTAATAGAAACAATAATCACGCTTTGTGTAACAGAATACATTCGTGTCCAAATAAATATGAAGAAGTTTTCTTGTAGTATCTGATTAGTAATCAGTTACCAATGTATTGCATCGTCTATCATAAAATGAGTACCAATATATCATGGCACCGCGCTTCAAATTAACACACCGAACCTTTGGTAAATATACCCACGCCCAGACTCATAAAAAGGGACGCGAAACAAATTACCTAATTTCTCTTTATGTATACAAAATGAGCTCGAACTTGCTCAAATTGGCCGTTAAACACACTAAAACAATTTGCTATGAAGGCGGGGAACCTTATTAAAAGGTTTCATCTAGAAGGCGACTGAGAGACTACACTTTATTTAATTTTTGAATAAATCTTTATGAACCGTATTGGTATTGAAATTGGTTGACATAACTAAGAGTGATGTTTACCAATTAATTAACATGTTAAAAGTATATAATAACAAGGAATATCCTACATATATAGGCGTAGGTACTACCAAATAGAGCCAAAACAGTCCTTTAAATGGTTTTCACAAAGATTTGTTAATATCAGGCGTCAAAATTATGTCGTATTTTAAAAAAAATATATCGTCAGTGAAGTCTTCTATAGATGCAATAACAGACAAAGGTATAAATGGCTACTGATAAAATTTTATCGTTTAACCATAATTATAGCATGATGCTCCTCTACGTCGACATTTACTTTCAATGAGGGAGCCTGACGCTATTTATAGTAAACAATTTCCAATGAAGCGACTATCTTGTAATAAATAAATAACTATCCACTGACATTTACATTTGCATTATCCTGTAATATGGATACTAAACAACGGATAAACATAATATATACTTAGAAAGTGACAAATGCCGACATACTTTATGATGATTTATTTCAATCCCAAAATTGGGGCCACAGTGTTGCTGTTACTATTTTGCAAAACCATTAGCTTCGGAATAAGGTTCTTTTATAAATCGATGAAGATCTAGTAACTCTTATTCTAGAACAAGACTCAAGCGGTAATCTGTACTTAAATAGAGTAAGAAAGGAATAGCGCTCTATACGATTAATAGTGCCATCCCTTTCTTACTCTATTTAAGTAATGATCAAGGCTTGAGTATCGTTCTAAATACGGGCCTTAGTATCAAAAGCAAATAATCTTTGACATACCAGTATTCAACGTAACATGATGTTATCGTTATCTTATATCATTTCTTGAAGTGAGGTAATTTCAGCTCTTTGGATATAAAGTGATGTTACTCAATAGAAGGATGCTTGGTGAATGTGACGCTCCGGGCACTACGCGGGGCTTTTAACACGTAATTGCATTAATATGTACCGACGCACGACACCTACGAAATTAAATAAATCTACTCCGAGGCGTTCGGTTCCTTTATTTGGTTCAATATAGGTACTCGCTAACAACACAATCTTGCTTGGAATTAGCGATGTACATAATACATAATTTGATACTTCATAAATGTTCAAGATATCTACTCAGTAGTATCGGTAGGGATGTAGGTCTGTTTTAATAAGGATATGTTCCCGTTTAGCATTTCAAAACATGTGTTTACCTTATTTGTACACTTTTATAAAGTTTCATGGGTATTTTACGGAATGTAAATCAAGTAATAATTTATTCGTATAGTAGTCTGTTGATAAGCTTACGGCTCACGATTTTTTAAAAGTCATTTCGAGTATGGTGAAGTGAATTTGCAAATTATATTATCGAGGGATTGCTGCTTCAGAGATATTTTAGATAGACCATTAGGTAATTCATGAATCACTTCATGACTACAAGTATCACCAAACAAATTTAAGCATATTCGACTACCCTACACAAACCTGTAGTCGTGCCTTTCAGAAGCTATTTTTTGATCTTTCAACATTGTGTGCCAAAAGATTTTTAACAGTTTCTTTTTTTTATTGTTTTCGTAACAAACTTAATAATAATGTAGGTACTTACTTTTAAATGATTTTGTTATGGGTAAGAATAGGAAAATTATATTCATAAATGAACTTTTATTACCACTGTCACATACATGTCAAAGCAAAAAAAATATTACGAATATATTTTTGCCATCCTTAACTATCCATATCGTTTACAATTATCACGTTCGGAACAAAATTCAAATTAAACATAATCATAAAGCCTCATGCATTTTGTATGTTTTTTTTTTATGTCGAAACAACTGCCTTTATACAGGCCGTGTTGACGTATTTGTGGTGTGCAATCGTTTTTGTAACAAAATAAACAACGTAGGTGAGTAAACTGCGGACATTTATAGACACGGGAATTGTATTTTAGTTTTGTACATGCTCCACTCTTACAGCTAATTGCATTTTTTTAATGAAAGGTACAAATTACTTCAATGTTTTTAGAAAGTATAAAAAAATCCAAAATAAATTAATGTTATACCTTTTAACTACACCATGATGTTATAATAAGTGCAGTCGTCTGTCAAACGTTTTATGACATCCTTTGTACTTAAGTGTATACATAAATACATACGTTGCAGGATTGGAACCGTGGAACGTGAATGGTGCACCATATCGGACGACATTCAATCATATTCATAGATAATTTATATACGAAACCTGGGACGTCCTGCTCGCTCTGTAGCCATGCGGTTTGAAGTATAACGGAGTGATAATAGCCAATAAAAACTAAGACCAAGGGTCAGTGCCAATCCATTGTATCCCGAAGTATGACAGGTAGATCTTATATCAATAAGAATATAAATTATTACCTTAAGTATAAGTACAATTAACATAGCTAATAAAATTAACGTGTATAAGATACCTAGCATCTGTCGTCACGGGTGACGGGTTCAGAGCAGTGTATGGAAAATAATAAATATTTACTGTTATTATTTTTTCAATACTGAATCTGTCATGATCAGGCGTATCATTTACCATCAAGTGAGCGTACTGACCGTCTTGTACACTTATAGCATCAAAAAATATGAGAGATATCAGAAATGAAATCTACTTAACCTAAAAGTAAGCGTATCAAACTTATACGGCCTAAAAATGATGTGGTCTTAACCAGAAAGCTGTCTAAAGGAACGTATGATTTTCGACAATTATATTCGACAATGCTTTGTAAATCAATCGCTTTCCGGATAGAAACGTGCCGAAAAGCCAAAGAGAGCATCCATCATCCGCCACCATATCAGATATTGTTCCTGACAATATTTTATACAGCTGTGAAAATTGCAACCGCGCGCCCAACTTTAACAATTTACACCCAACGCCGGCGTCGAATGCATATTGCTCTTCAACATCAGCATTCAAGCTATTATAGACTTTATTCCAACGGTATAGACATCAATAGTTTTCAGTCCAATTATTGTTAACGACAAACTGCTTTCCTTAATTTAAAATAATATATCAAGGAATCCTGAAAGTAAGTTAAATAGAACTTTGAAATCGTTAGGTTCAAGCATCCGATTGCTTGCCACGATAGTAATACTCGACACAGACATGTACTTAATGTAAATTAGACACATTAAACCTTCGCCTATTAAACCTATAAAACGTATTTTGACACCTTTTTTACTACAAGACGTTGCAGTACATTGCAGTATGAAACCGTTGGATACAATGGTAGACAATCCTTGAGTAGAGTCTTAAATATTACATCTTCATATTAATTCCATTCGCAGCTATATAGATCCGAAATCCGAGAGACCGCAACTTGGGCGTGGGGTGGTTACTTTGCCAGATCTCTTTGTCTCCTTTATGAGAGATTCATATTTGTTAAATACAAAATCAATATTGAAATTAATATTTTTTTTTCACTTGTATTGCGTCCGTAATAAATGACGAATCCTAAGTAAAATCCGTTCAACCATGATAAAATCATCGTAATTAAGGGAAAAATGATATTGCATACGTGTTTTGACAACTAAGTAAATCTCACCTTCACGTTGTGTACTAAGAAAAATAGCGAACGAGGATCTTATAAAACACTAACACGGCCAATACAGGCAGTACAAACGTTTAATATCATTGGTGGAGAATTGGATCCAGCAATGGAAAGCTGTAGTAGTTTTGTGATAGTTTGCGAACCATTTTTTGTAAATTAACACCCCCCAAAAATTTGGTAATTATTTATTAATAATTTATGCAGCTTTTGCTTATTATCAAAACAGCTACTTTTATAATAAGATCACCTATACCTATATAATATATGTGGCTATTGTACAAGTGCTATCGACATTGGGGCAATGTGTTTATAATCCTCAAATTTACACTTTAAAATTATTTAAGCCTTTAACTTCAAGTGGGACGGTTTATTGAGATAGTCAAAAATAGTAAGTATTACTATATCTCTTGTCTCTTATAAGGCAAGAGATATAGTGAGACCTACTAAAGAAAATTATACTTTAACTTTTTAACGCTCTCAATCTCTTTGAACTGCTAAATATATCAGAACCACACAAAGCGTGAACAAATAAATTGAATAAGCGACAACTGCATCGACCGTGCATCGCGCAAGTGATTCATGTCTGCACAGAATAGGAATAGTTGGGCCGGGGAGAGCGGCTCTTTGGAGTTGTACTGATTTTTTGTACGAATTCAACTCTTACTGGGTCGGAATAAAGGCCTTCGTATTTCAAGTTTGTATGTACACATATCATCCGCGGCTGTTTCGTGTATACGTGACGAACCCGGAAAGTTCCCGCGTCTTGTTACCGCTGCCGTGTTTGGCAGATTGGATTTGTTTTCCCGCATGCTAATATGGGACGTGCTACTGTGACACTACGGATTAGTCAGGACGGGTAGAAAAACACAACTCTTTTTCTCGTGAAATGAAATAATAATCACGTACTCATATGCAGGGGTTTCAATTTCCTTTACTTAATATTAACCTGATTGTAAGAAATCATTTGTACAAGGCTAGGGAATCTTAACCTTTCAATTGTGTTAATTTAATTATTTTTGATATTTACATTTTAATTAACGTTGTTGAGCGTCGGTGGCTCATTGGTAATAATCAGTCATCATCAATCGAACTCGGAACCCTTGGTGTAATAACCGGTGTCTCAACTATTACACCAAATGGGTCGTTAATGCTGAAATGTTTGCTTTGATGTTCTTGAGGTTGTTATTGTAAACAAAGTGCAATCAAATATAATGAGACACTACGTTCCTTACAAATACCTACATTAGAAAAACATTTACAGGAAAATATAATTAAATAAAGAAATTTCCATTGACATTTACACAGCGCTATCTAGTCCAAGTTAAGCGTAAAGCTTATATTATGGTTACTAAACAACGATTTAATATTTGTATGTAAAATGTAAGTTATCCTGTCCCCTGGAATCAAATCAGACACATTAAACCTTCGCCTAGGGTCCTAATAAACCTATAAAACGTATTTTGACACCTTTTTACTACAAGACGTTACAGTACGTTGCAGTATGAAAACCCGTTGGATACAATGGTAGACAATCCTTGATTAGAGTCTAGAATACTACATCTTTATATTCATTCCATTAGCAGCTATATAGATCCGAAGTCCGAGAGACCGCAACTTGGGCGTGGGATGGTTACTTTGCCGGATCCCTTTCTCCCCTTATGAGAGGTTTTTCCCTAGAGATGTATTGTCTTGGCCAATCTGGAAGTCTTTAAATAGGCTTTGAATTTTGACAGATCGGAGTAAAAACAATTTGGCCACATGGGGATTTTCGAGTGGTCCTGATTAGGTTGTCTCTGAGGAACGATCCAAACCACCTTCCTCCTTCGTCCTGCTTCCCAAGCAGCTGCTCACAACAGGATTTAATAACAGCTGCAGACAACGCTGTAACTGTAGCAAACTTTAGGGCTTCTAAGGTTTTTATATGTTTTTGCCATCAATACGCTAAAGAGAGCGTCGGTGGCTAAATGGTGTGGACTGTTGCCTTCTAAACTGGAGGGCGCAGGTTCAAATCCCACCACGTACCAATGTGTTTTCGAATTTCCTAAATTATATGTACGTTATCTGATGCTCTTGCGGTGAAGGAAACCATCGTTAGAAAACCTGTGCACGCCTGCAAATAGATTCATAGGTTGTGCGTGAAGTCGACCAATACGCACTGGGCTCGCGGGAAGACTAAGGCCGTTACACCCTATAAGGGTAGGCTCATGCTCCTGGGTGGGGACGTATAATGAGCTAATGATGACACTAAGAAGAAGACCAGCACTTTTTAAAGGTGGACTAGATTTTGTATTAGTTTCATACTAGGTTGGAGAAGTTTGTTAAATCTCAGTATTTAGTTTTATGTAAAACACTTTTCACGTTTCAAATAAAATTAAAGCAAACACCAGTGTTTTAAATAAATAAGCTTTAAGAAATAAAGAGCAAAGTATTTTATTTGGAACCCCAATACTCTAATAAATAAAAGTATAAAGTAGCCCGGAACTAAACTTTGTTAGTCATATATTATTTAATATCATCAAGTGCATGTTTTTATATAGGTTTTCATTATGTCGTAAACGAGAAAAGTTGCTAATCACCATCTTGGAAAACTACACTGAACTAAATTTTTCATTAGCATAATCAAAGCGACATCTGTGGTAAAAACGTTCATTTTTGTTGTGTAGAATTTTTGCGGAAGAACTTCGAAAGCTAGCTAAAGCTTAAAGCCACGTAGTTATTTGAACGTAAGATAGATGGCGCTGACTTAGAATAAAATAAATTCGTAGCACTCGTAGTAAATAGTCGTAGTAGTCAAATACTGTGATGTAATTAATACTTTTGTAAGATATTCCTATTGATTCGCATAAGTATTAATCATACTTTATCAAATTGAGAACAAAATCAAAGTAAAATGATGTCATATCGCATAACAAGCTGTATTTTTTTATATACTTTATGATGCAAATAAAGCCTGTATAATTGCTGTATAAGCTCTTATAAGTAAAAATGGTGCTTAAATTATTCAGTTTATTGCGTTAATGGAGCTGTACAGCTGCCGTAGAAGCAATATATTGCTCTATAAGACAGGTATAGCGTAGTAAAGGTTAGGGAATATTAATAATTAATATTTTTTTGCAAATGGCCAATTAATATGGCGGAATACATTTGTACAATTTCAAGTTATTACAATAGTAAGTTAAACCTTCGAAACAGGATGGTGTTCATACGTGAAAAATATTCAAAAAAATCAAAATCCTTTATTCAAATAAGGCTTACAAAAAGCACGCCAAAAAATATACAAAAATATAATAACAAAAATACTAAACTAAAAATATGAATTTTGATGCTTTGAAAAAAAGCGCTTCGGTTTGCCTGTTTAGAAAAAAGCACCCAAGAAAACTCAACAGTGTAGCCTTTTTTAAAAACAATTACTTAATGTAACAATATATCATAAACATTGAAATAGCTGAACAGTTTAAGACCACGGATTTTTATCACATAAATATTCGACAATGGTTTAGTACCCTTTTTTAGAAAGGTGTTTTTTTATTTTAGCTTTAAACATGTGTAAAGGAAACTCGACAATATTTTGCGGTACCTTATTGAATAACTTTATACATCTTCCTATAAAAGTTTACTTACTTTATTTAGTCTCTGGTACGGTAGTAAGTCTGGCACAGCAAGTTTGTTTCTATTCCCAGTATTAAAATTGTGTGAGTCACATTTTTTTTATAGGTATGATAGTATTTACGGACGTAAATTAAATTTTCATAAATATATTGTGATGCTATAGTCTTAATATTTATTTCTTCAAAAAGTTCCTTAAGAGAGTCACGGGGTCTAAGGTTGTAGATAAAACGAATAGCTCTTTTTTGTAGCACAAATATTGTATTAATGTCGCAGCTGAGCCCCACAACAGTAGACCATACGACATGACACTACGAAAATAACTAAAATAAACCAATCTTGCTGTTTCTATATCTGTCAAGAGCCTTATCTTCTTAACAGCATAAGCTGCCGAACTAAGTGTACCAGCCAGTGATTGAATATGAAAATAAAGGGTAAACCAACGTTTAATGTCAGTATGTGGTGGATTATTGGCAAAATATTCGTGCGCCAGTACAACTACCAACAAAATACAGAAAAAGTAAACCAAGTATGGTTACAATAAATATTTGTTTCAATATTCATGGAACATTTGAAGCTTTTCTTAACTAATGATCTATTCTGAGAAATTTTGTTTTGAACATAGCGACAATTTTTAATACAGCTAAAATAATATTTGCATAATATTAGAGACTAATTTGATGTACTATGTATTATTTTGATTCACTAATATTTTAGTTTTACAATCAGCTGAACGTTTAACAGGATACTCCATGTTGTAAAAATCGCTCTTATAAAGGTTAATGCATTGGGCACTCTTCATCGTTGTTATTAGCACTTTAAGTTGTAAAAGAGCTGGTAAATCAAATATTATTGATAAATTTTGTATAATATTTTAAAATTTTTATATCATAGTCAAAACATGTCAATTTAAAAAATTCACTCTTTTTACATCATAAGTATAATACATATATTATACTGTTCCCCTCAGGTTTCACCTTCCTCAGGTTCCTCAGAACAAGAGTTTACAGGTCTGTTTCAGAAACAGAATAGAAAATATTTATTGGCTACAACAATAAAGTACTACCTTTTGTTTTCCATAAAAAATAAAAATTATTATCTGAGTTAAAAAGACACCCTTTTTCCTGGGATCAAAGTCACAGACTACATTTAGCTTTTTATGAAATCGCATCCAGTCTGAAAGATAATGCAGCAGCGTAACATACTCTTAGAAGTACGAAATAATCTTTGTTTTCAAAGAACTACGTGAGTCACCCTGCAATGACTGGAAAAATGCATAAATGGTTTCCTTGTGGAATTTAAGCATAAGTAGTGCGCAGCGATATATACTTAAAGGTCAGTGTTCTAGAGCACGTAGGCTTACTAAGAAGAAACTATATCTCTCTTTAACCAATCACAGTCCCCCAAAACACTATCCTTAAATAGAAACAGTACATATTATTATTATTTTGAAAACATTCCTGAACATTGGTAGGTATTGACTTATATTAATAAAATAATATAAAGCATGGGATACAACTATGGCTAGTATATAACTAGGTACTATACGAAAATGTCATCTACATGCACAAGTGGCTTCAGGTACGTTGTACCACGTTTAAATAACCAAATAATGTTCAAGACTTCGTTCCGCAATCTTCAAACAGCGGAACGATTCGAAGTTAGCGAAAAACATCGCAAGGCCCGGATAATGCAATGAAAGCTTGTAAATCTAATATTGCAATGACGAGTCATATTTGTTCCAGATGAATGGGATTTGTTTGCGTATTATTATAAATCAACATTAAAGCCAACAATATAATTTCATTTAGACTGAATATTTGATTTGCTTTTGTGAAAACCGATCCAATATATGTATATATATAAGTACAGTAGGTACGTATTCTTTATGTGATGTGTATTACTTTCTACTATCACATTAAAACGCTAGACAGGGTGTTAACCATCATACAAATAGCCTACAATTTATCATAATTTAACTGGTTATTATATACATAATTGGTCCTACCATGTAAGAATGGTAGTCATGTTCAACCAATTAATTATCTACATTGAGCATGCAAGCTAAGTTGCGATCCAATCGCCCTACATCCAACTATGTGAAAGACTTGCACACTGTACAGTAACGTGCACTCCATATTCAAATAAGCAGTGCATATCCTGTGCTTCCAGACAACCCGGAATATTGGCAACATATTACATGATTGCTACTTATTCGCCCTACAGATTAAGAACCATAGGCAAATTGTTGTCATCGACAGCATTCAATTTGTGAATTAAAGCCCTAAGCCGAGGTTCGAGTCCCGTTCGGGGACGCCCTTAGGCTTGTTGCGTAAATTTTAAGGCTGAGAGCTATCCGCGCTCGCCAATATCCGGTGAAACTGTCAAGGCCATCTGCGGCCAACAGCAGTAGTCAGTTCAAAAAAAAAAAACAATTTGTGAAATATGTAAATTATGTATTGCTTTTGCAATAAGTGTCACTCTTTCTGCATACTGTGCACGTCACTAGCCCTATATATTAAGAATCCATACACTGATTGATTGATAGATATTTAATTGGGTAAACCGAAATACAAAAACCTTAGAAAGAATTGGAAATTACGTAGGTATTGTAAATACTTCTTATTTCAATTCACCACTCATTGATCATTTATAATAAATTGAATTGTTTTAAATGCAGAAATGCTTTTGCAGTAGAAATAAGAGAGATCAGATTATTCATAAAACCACAATTAACATTTCCGAAAATATTCAATGAATTTACGAAGTTTGCAAATATTATTTCATAATAACCACCGTTTTCAATTACTTAGTCAGACGACGTAAAAATGATAATAACACAGGAAAACTTGTGGTCTGTCAATGAACTGGGACGCGATAAGACGCTAACAAGTAAAGTTCAAGATAAAGAAAAGTATTAAAATTCTCAATGCATTCGACCAAATGAACCAAGTTTATACAGGTCTCTGAATCAGGGCTACATGGAGTAGATATTATTTTGTACATATTTTTAAAGAAAAACGTTCATTGGTTGTGTTTATCAACAAAACAATATTCACTTAAGCAAAATATTTACAATTGACAAGAAACACAAAACTAACATCTTCCACGGCATGAATATGTCAGAGTAAGTGCTGGTATTATGATAGCACCTTTGTAATAAACACAAAGTAATATCAACTGCTAAAAGAAGATAATGCATAAGGCATTTCCATGTGCACCTTAGTCACACCGTACTATCCATGCTTTTTGTATAGTTTTTGGTTAAGCGTGTGAAAGACAGTAAAAGAGCTTATAATGTGAAAGATAGTAAAATTATATTTTTTCATAAAACCGTCCAACACATCACTTTGCGTGCTAACAAAAGTAAAATGATATTTAAACGGTTTCGGTTTCGTGTTTATTGGAATAATACAACGAAAAAGTATCAGTTCTTGTTTCGGCTGTTTCATCATCATCATCAGCTCAATAAACGTCCCCACCGAGGGGCACGAGCCTACCCGTATAGGGTGATTAGGCCTTAGTCATCCAGGCGGGCCCAGTGCGGGTTGGACGACTTCACGCACAACCTTTGAATCTCTTCGCAGGCGTGCGCAAGTTTTTTCACGATGTTTTCCTTCACCGTAAGAGCGACGGATAACGTACATATATTTTACGAAAATTCCAAAACACATTGGTACGTGGCGGGATTTGAACCTCAGCCCTACCAGTAGGAGGGCAACAGTCCACACCATTGAGCCACCGACGCAGTTCGGCTGTTTGTTTTCCCACAAATTTCCCAAAAATATTCAAATTCAACGAATAAATTAATGTGTCTGGAATCATGGATGTAAATAGGTTATTAACTAAAATTATATGTACGCTATCCGACGCTCTTACGGTGAAGGAAAACATCGTGAGGAAACTAGCGCACGCTTGCGAAGAGATTCAAAGGTTGAAAGAAAGAAAGAAAGAGTGGGGACGTTTGATGAACTGATGATGAGGTCCTCCCTTTAAACTCTTATTCGCATTGGCTATTCATTGTTTGTCACTAAAACAGACACTCGTTGATATATATTGTATACATACTCGTTTAGTTAGTGTTGAGTGAATATTGAATAAATTTATTGATACTATTATGAAAATTAATTAATGAAAATAAAGCATTAAATTTATTTTTCAACATCGACTCCTTGCATTCTGTGTTATCGAGTGAAGGAACCACACCGCCGGGAACAAGACCACCTACTGAACTTACTTCTGATTAGGTTTATTTTTTTCACTCTGTTCCTCTTTATTATTCTCTTTGTTCATAAATAAGGCTGTAATCACCTGGCTCATGTGCCACAGATTTGTCTTGAAAAAAAAAATAGCGAAATGGTCTCGTTCAATATTTTATATCAATGGTTTTTGTGATGAACATTCATCTTTTATTTGCAACGACCACGATTTTGTCTATTTAAATTGACAAAATTGTCGCGCTAAACTAGATGTCTCTGCAATTTTTGCTATATCATTGAAAGTGTATACTTAGTGTCACGTCAAATGCGTAATTACTTATTATCAACTAACGAAAGTTTCGCGTTGCATTTTGATAAAGTTCAACGAAATATAATATGATAGGTTTTTCATTTTAACCCCCGACGCAAAAAGAGGGGTGTTATAAGTTTGAAGTGTTTGTGTGTCTGTGTGTCTATCTGTGGCACCATAACTCCCGAACGAGTGGACCGATTTTGATTATTTTTTTTTATTTGAAAGGTCATTTAATCGAGCGTGTTCTTAGCTATATTTTATTAAAATCGGTTAAGCCGTTCATAAGATATAGGGGATGAAATTGGGAATGAAAAACCGATTGTTTTCAAATATGCCCGAATGGGGTATCAAATGAAAGGAAATGATTCGTACATTACAATAGCTAAGTTTAATTAAAATAGGTTCAGCCGTTTATAAGATATAGGGGATGAAAGTGGGAATGAAAAACCGATTGTTTACAAATATGCCCGAGTGGGGTATCAAATGAAAGGAAATGATTCGTACATTACAATAGTAAGTAAAAACAGGGGTGTTATAAGTTTGACGTGTCTGTCTATATACTAAAATCTAACTTAACCTAATTTAAAGTTAGGTTAAATTAAATTAAGTTAAGTTAAGTTAATTTTTTTTTAATCTAATTTAAAAACCCCCGACTCAAGAACTTAAGTAATTTCCCTTTAAAAAGTAAAAAATAATAAAAGAAACTTAATGTTAAAGTACCTAAAAATCTATTATAAATTCTAAAAAAAAACCTCGCGTTGGGGGACCGCTCTTAAACTAACAATTAAAATACAAATAGTCTAATTAAGTAACAGAGAGTCTTGGGTAAAAGCCCAAAGAGGTAACCATCTTATGAAAAATATCGTAGATAAGAAAGAAATAATTAGGAGCGGTCCCCCAACGCGAGGTTTTTTTTTAGGATTATTAATAGATTCTTAAGTACTTTAACATTAAGTTTCGTTTATTATTTTTTACTTTTTAAAGGGAAATTACATAAATTTTTAATTTTTTTTTTTTAAGTAAGCATTTAGTACTTTGATTGATAATTCAGATGGTTGTTATTCGCGGAATAATTTTCAATCGATACTTCAATTACTATGAGTCATATTTTATACTGACCGTATAATAGGGTATTTTACTCCATTAAAGATAAAAACATGTAATGTACTATTACGTTCGATTACGTAATAATCAATCAGATAATGTTAGTTTTAGTTCAGAAAATTAAATAAAAAATTATAAATCCACACCAAAAATTTCAATTTATTTAATCTGTAATTTTAATGCGCAATACTTCAGCCGCCATGTTGTGACGTCATTCAGCTAAAAACAACAACAAATCTCTTGTACAAATTTTCTCTATACATTTTAACATTAACTAAATAACACTTATTTATTGTTTAACACCATGGAAAATAGATTCGTAAAGGGCGATAGCACTAATTTGCCATTAATCGACAGTATATTAGTGGGCAAGTCTTTTGCTGCTAAACCCGATTTTTGTTAAGCTGAATTACGAATACCTACAACTTTACTGGTGTCATTTTATTATTATTTTTGCGTGTGAATTTTCGTTTTGTGTTCAATCGCTATTTCATTTCAACAATACAAGACGTTTGACATCAAAATAAATAACAAAGAAAGACCAAAATGTATAGAGATTTCTCTCCAATGTCTATTAACTATCCAAGTAACGTCATCAACATGGAGTCATGCTTAAATGAATGGAAATGGCGCGACATTTAAAAGTGTAAAATTTAAATGTATTTTTACAGCATTTATGGGTAAAAAAATTGATACATTGCAAAGTTGTTTATTCAGACATAAGGATCACGTTAAGCAACTATTCAAAATTTGTAAAATAACCTATTACCGTCGTCAGTACTCGTTGTGTAGCGAGTATACCTTAGTTCCTGGTAAAATGCTTAAACAGGCTATGAAATCGCTGGATACTAAGACTTACTTCGCTTGATAATAAGTTGTCAGCTACATCATCTATCGTATATATCTTTTATCGGAGTCACAAGTGTATAATAGGCGAAAGTTATTCACCATTATCTAAACTGCATTATATTTGCATATATCATTCTTAAGTTAGTTCTGAATAAAGTTCCACTAATAAAGATACCTGGGAGGTAAGCTTTAACGTAAAAATGCAAATAATGAATTATTCCGTAAACATACTATATTCATGGCTTTATACCAAAAAGGCTCAAAATGCAACTATCAAAATACTGAACGTTCGCGCGTCCACACTTTCATAACTTTGAACGTTTCATCGATAAAGCCCTCCCGTGGGCGTAACATCTCTCGGCCCCTAACTTATGTTCGCAGTGTTAATTTCGCGACGTCGCTGACAAATTCGCCGGAGGCGGCAGCGCTTACACGTCTTTAATGGTTCTTGGGACTCGAGATTCCAGACGAGACTTTTACTAGATCTTTATAGCTGTAACGCCCATTCCCTTGTTTACGTACGCTCGTGTAAATAATCTTCATAAAGGTGACATATTTACCTGTGGTATTTGTACACAAATAGGTTTTTACAAATTTGGGAAATTTACCTTGATTTAAACAGCCTTTTATCATTTACGTACATTCAAGTAGACGAATGATTGCAATGAGGGCTTAATAGTTGACAATTACGGGATCATCAACCAAGCAAACGGCAATTGTTTAAGAGCGTACTCTTGCTTAAAACACCGGCAACGCATTTTGTAGCCCCTTTTGTGTTGCAAATGTCCATGGGCGACAGTATTCACTTTCCATCAGGTGATCTATCTGCTCGTTTGCCCCCTATCCTATAAAAATAAAAAACATTGTCAACTGTCAGTTGAAAGACCGAAATGTATTGTCTCGAGTTTCCGTGTCCCTCTGTGCCCCGGAATGCAGTTTCAGCTGTGGGTCCTACTACTATCTTTTTTTATGCTAGAGAGGCAAACAAGCAGAAGGCTCATCTAATGGTAAATGACACCGCCGTCCGTCTTTTGACAGTAGTTGTTAGCATTTGGGCAATCACATACATATATGGCAGATTTCGATAAAGAATGACTTGAATGTCGGGGTCATTATTGCAACATCAATCAATTGTAATTGTGAGTAAAACATAAATAACTTGAGAGGTTTATTTATGTTAGTAACTCATCAAGGTCCCAAAATATATTTGAGACATATTGTAATAATAAGCTGTCCTATCCAAATTATAACTTTCTAATGCTATTTTTAAGTCCTATATGATAAGGTACTTTAAGGTCCGGTTAGAAGATCTATAAAAAAAATATCCTATTCTATAACGCAGACATGTTATTATGATGGATGCACGCAGTTACACGGATAGACAAGATTCCGAATATATATATTATGTGTCGACATTTTCCAAATTACAGAAATGATGTGGTATTTTGCCAATATGATATTCAACGGCGAGGCGATCGAAATATATTTGTCGTGTGTTAAAGATATGTAACGACAAAAATCTATTTCTTTGTAGAAGAAAAAACGAGAAAAGTACCAGTAACTCCAATAAAGACTTTGTTAATCGTTAATTTAGGATACCTAATGATCCTTACATCGTTATACATAATTTACGATTATATATGGCAAAAAACTGAGAAATAAATAGAGAATGCGACAAGACTTCATTTTGTTCATAATGGGGATGTAGAAACTCTCCCTGCATGGTAATGTGAGGTGTGGGAATTTATTACATACTCTTTCTGTCACGCGGGTTTTGCCACAATCGATGGGTCAAAACTTTAACCTAAAGGACACGATTCATGAATTATAGTGATTATTTTCACATCTTTTTTATAGATAGTGCATAAGGACTTAAAATATCAAAAAAGAACAAAGGTCGAAAAAAGTGCATTTGGTAAAGATTAATTGTAATTCACTATTCGTGTCTTCGTATTAAGCTAGTTATTACACCCATTCACATAATGTAGAAAAATAAATTAGTAGGCAGCATCTGAATTACTCAGAAGCACCATAATTATAAGGTTTATTTTCTATCCCGAAGTACTGAATATCCAATATCATTCATCTTCACCGAGGAATGTAGGCCGTAGTTTTGGGTACCACTTTTTGTTAGCAACTCCAAGCTGTTTAGTTGTTATAACTTACATTATTAGTTTTCAACTAGCAAGTTTAAGATTTTCAGCTTACTCTCCGCCGTGCAAATAAAGCCGATCGATACTGGGTCTGTTTTTTTTATTTGAACATCGGTTTGGAGCTAATTTAAACTTTTTAAACAAGGTTTTGATACTGGAATTCAATAGATTTTTCTTTTAGACACCGTATATTATTGTTCTTAACTTTGCACCCAGAATTAATAATTATCGCAATAAGTAGGGTAGATACATCCAGATAAAACGAATAATTTCCTAAGACGTCACATGCTAATGGTTCAAAAATATTTAATGTATTGCCCAGAATCTAAAGAAGCTGTGTGTAGCCTCACTAATAGAGCGAGAGAGGTCTTTATCGCCAATTCATTGGAAGAGGCCCAGAAGTGAAGTTATGAATCAGAAGCAATACATCTTACTGAGTGGTCGTAGATTAAGAAGCATATTTGTTTAAATATTTTTGTTTTGCTTTTTTTCAATATGACACACGATCTCAAGTAGGTACACTTTAATCATCATCATCAGCTCATTATACTTCCCACCGCGGGGCAGGAGCCTAACCGTAAATGGTGAATAGGCCTTAGTCGTTCATGCGGATTGGCTGACTTCACGCACAACCTTTCAATTTCTTCTTAGGCGTGCGCAGGTTTCTTCATTATGTTATAGTACACCGTAAGAGCGTGGGATAAACGTACATATTATTTTGAAAATTCGAAAAAAGACATTGGTACCTGGCGGGATTTGAACCTGCACCCTCTAGACCGGATTGCAGCAGTCCACACCAATGAGTCACTGATGACGCTCTCAATAATATTTTGTAACCTAACTTTTATTTGTTGCCTATTTAAGCCTAGAGTTGGATGACCGTACCAAAATTCTACTAAATGAACCAAGCTTACCCATTACAAAAACTTGTTTTCCCCCTTGATGCCCATCGTAAAGCCATGCACATATATCTAACAAAAAGCCCCCAAGATAGAGAGGTTCCGGAAGCGAACGATACAACTCTTATATCGAAAACTGTACTAGAGGGCTGCTGTTCATACGAGGAGGTGCTCCGGTGCAATTAACGTGATTTATTCGCGGCATTTACTTATTCAGTGCTACGGTACTATGCTACGCGGACACGCAATCCTTCCGAGCCTTAAAAATACACGTACTATCTTTACTCTCTTCATACAATTTTAAACCTTGTGTTGTTTGAACTTTAAGACTGTAGTCCAAGTTAAACTATTTTTAAAATGCACACTGGTAAGGATAAGTCAAAACTATCTCGATAGATAGTTAGTCTATATAGCATCATTAAACACGCAAGTATTTTTATTTTTGAATTACTATTAAAGCCGATTTCTAAACTTTTTTTGAGTAAAGGGAAATATTCAAATTAGCAGGGTCTTCGATGTGACATAGTTATTCCTTCAAGTATATATATCATGTTGAATTTGTGATGTACCAACCATCTTTCACTTTATTATATTTGTAAATGATTTGATTTTCTGAAATACAACAATACGCTGGGTTTACTCGTATTATTAAATACGAGTAAACCCAGCGTAATGGATATTCCAAAATCCAGACAGTGCCCAGATTTTTTTGCGCAGGCCTATCGTTGATCAGCTTAATACCTTTTAAATAAGAATCAATTTGGCATAAACACACGGGCTCTAATCGACTGGCTTAGTAAACAAGTCCTGATTTTGATAATTCAAACTGCACCAACATCGACAACATCAACGCGAAGCGCTTGTTTGCGGCACACCGCAATCAGTGGCTATGATGTTCTGCCAAATTTTACATATCCAGTTCGCTTTTAGTGAACGTTGATTAGACAATTAAATAAAGCCACGTTAGTCATTTCAGTGCTCATGTTGATACAGCAGTAAAATAATTATTGAGCCGATATGTTTGAATCTGTTTTATAGATTAAAAACAAATTTAATTCACGAAGGAGTGATTAAGCATTTTTGTGAAGTACATCCATAATTATGCGGAGGTCAGTCTATGATATATTTGGTTAATCTACGTACAAATATTATTTTGCAGACTCGAAAAAGAAGAAGTAATTAAGATTTCATTCAAATAATTTCGACTTGGTAGGTTAAAAATATTATATTTTAAATTTGATAAGAAGCAATAATTAACACATTAAATAAATTTCACCTTGATGATGCAGTTGTCAAAGGGACAAATATTCAAATTTTCATTCGAACCAAATATCTTAGCACCGTAGTAACCAAATGGTGAAATAATGGAACCCTTTTAGATTTGTCGTGTCTGTCAACTACTAAAAACATTACTGTTGAAACATTTATGAGTTCTGTTAACCAAATTTAAATTTTACAAAAAACTTGAAAAAGAACTAACCAATTTAATTTTAGGTAACCTAATATTAAGTAAATAGTAATTTCCAATATTAGCAACAATAGCGCAATCCAAACTTTTATATTTCATTAAAACCGATTGTTAAAGTACGTAACGTATCAAAGGTATAAAAAGCATTCTTTATTTGAGTACCAAAAAGTTCACGTCTATATACAAATAAGTATGCTAAAGGAAACTCCAAACAACCGGCAAATAAAATTACGAGACGAATGAGAGCAAAACGCAACTTGATTTTAATGCATGTGTATACGTATTCGCGTGGATAGCAATTTTTGCCTTTTAAAAATGCTAGCATGCTCCCCCAAGCCTGAAATTACACGGAGTAAAGAAATACGATGTTATTTTAGATTTTTGAGCAGCTTTGTGATCCGTGCTCGTTGTACGATAAAAAATTAATACATCTTATGATGAATCTATTCGACCGAAAAAGCTTATTCCTTTTCGGACCATTACCCTTAATTTTTCTGCCAATGAACCAAGAGAAGAAGTTCGAAGGCACGCAGGGAGTATAGTTTTATCATCATCATCATCATCAACAGCTCATTAAACGTCCCCACCGCGGGGCACGAGCCTACCCGTATAGGGTGATTAGGCCTTAGTCGTCCACGCGGGCCCAGTGCGGATTGGACGACTTCACACACAACCTTCGAATCTCTTCGCAGGCGTGCATGAAGGTTTCCTCACGATGTTTTCCTTCACCGTAAGAGCGTCGGATAACGTACATATATTTTCGAAAATTCGAAAATACATTGGTACGTGTCGGGATTTGAACCTCAGCCCTCCCGGTAGGGAGGCGATAGTCCACACCACTGAGCCACCGACGCTCTTATATAGTATAGTATAGTTATAGTTTTATAAATAAAATCAAATCGCCAAGGAACTAAATGTAAGGCATTTAGTTCCTTGGTGTGTGTTTGTTGGCTTTAGGGTGAGCGGTGATTACCATTTAACAAACGATTGTTCATCGTTCCATAATCGTTTGTTAAATGAGAGAATATGAATAGGAGAAAATTCTCACTGATCTATATACACAATGCAGGAAACCCATTTCGTGTAACGGTTGTTTCGTCAGCTACTACAACAATGTTCCATCCCCGCGGAATATAAAACTTTTGTGTGCATGAACATGTCGGTTTGTATTGGTCTGGGTATTTCACAGACATCAGAACATCTATGGGGTATTTTATATACAATTTGTATGTATTTGCAAAACAAATGTGTGTGTGCGTTGTTTCATACCCATAATACAAGTTGTATGCTTAATTTGGGGCAAGATGACGTTGTATGAATGTAAGTTAGTATTAAAAATTTAAAAAAAAATTGACGCCGGGTCTTAATATGAGCTGATGATGATGAATAGTATTTTAGTCGCTGTATACTTATGCTGGGCACTTATTTAACATTCCGTACAAAATTTTGTATTTGTTGACCGTTTATATTTTCATCCTTGATGTGTTCACAAAATTTCGTGTTATTTATTACAGCTATATGACATCATATGATCTATTACGCCAATTCATTTAATCTAAACGCCCGGTGCGCTGACAGTTTCGGATTTCACTTTAAGCGGACAATGTATTCCATCAATGTCGTTTTAGATGCGTGTGACAGATAATAATGAAAAGTAAAATCATAACATTGGTTATTTTTTAGCCTAGAACATTCCCTTTTATGAAAGTGAAATCTGAGAGATTATTTAACAATTACTTCTTGTATGTTTATTTTATTAATGTAAGCAAGATATATTTTTTAAAACTAATATTATAAAAATCAGTTTAGGCAAGATATAGGAATTTTTATGGAAAAATTTTTCTACAGCCTTGAAATTTTTTACTAAAAAGATACTGTTATTAACTTATTAGTGACATCTATGGTCAAAATGTTTTACTTAAAAATCTTAGTAACAAAATTAACAATTATTGAAAATGTAAATACTAAATGAAATATAATATATTATTTAACAAAATCGAAAAGTACGTGTAACCGAGGCAGGGTTCCCAAAACACTGGCAGCATTCCCGCGCTGAATAGCAATGCTTATTCTTTGACCAAGGAAGCTGAAAAAATATTATGCTATTATTTTTAAATATATTATGCTAATAATATGATGAATAAATTACACGATTAAGATATGACGACCGATCTGTTGTAGTGGTTAAAATGGTGGTTAAGGCGTCGGCTATTACACCAAGGGTTTTGGGTTCGATCCCGGGAAGTACTAACATTTGTGTGCATGAACTTATCTATTTGTATTGGATGGGTTGTTTTCTATGTAAACAACTGTCTGTATGGCCTCAGCGGTACACTTTCGTTTGCGTGATACTGAGTACGTATGTCATGGTGGTGGGTCGTGGGTGGGGAAACGTCACTTAATGCGTATTAACTAGTTTAATTGAGACATTTCACGCTGAATCACTTGATTGTCCGTAAAGAAAGATAATTCCGTGCTCTAGAGGGCACGTTAAATTGTCGGTTCCGGCCAGAATCTTAGGATAAAACACCCACCAATCCGCAGTGGGCCCGCGTGGTAGGTTACGGCCCAATCTCCCCATGGCCATGATATGTAGGATGGCCTTGTCATTGCAGTAGGATACTATAGGCTGATGATGACGATTTATAAAAAAAGAATATAAGTATGTTTATCCATTATTTAGTACCCATATTACAGGCCAAGCAGAAAAAAAAATTTTACATTATATTTATTTATTTATAGTATTCCACATGACACAGATGTTACATAAACAAGTTAAATAACATAATGATAAGTTACCATGAATAGGCAGCTGCTTGCTCCGCCTTTATTATGGACACAATTCGAGCCCTCGCCTATTGCTAATATTACTGCAAATATGGATATTAAGTGAGGAAATAGCCAAGATTTTATTTGAGAAAACATGAATAGTATTAACAACAACTAGAATACACAATGGTGATCCACACCGCAGCGTCATGCTGGGCACAACAACAAAGCGAGTGGCTAGGGTGTCGAAAGGTTAACAGTAACTTGCAATTTATATGGATACTAGCTTTAGCCCGCGGCTTCGCCCGCGTTAAATTCGGGATAACATGGCTCACTAATTTATATTTGACTTTTCCCAGTTTTCACCTTAAAACTATGAAAAGTCAAATATAAATTACCCCTTTTTTAAGGCTTTTGGGGCCGATTTCCGAAAAATGAAAGATTTATGGTTTATATTTTTTCGTTTGACCAATAGTCCGCATTCCAAATTTCAGCGTCGTACTACAAAAATTGCTGAATGTTCCATTCAACTTCCAACCCCCATTTTAGGGAAGTGGGGGTTGAAAACGGGACAAAAAGTAGCCTTAAACTATTCTAGTATGCCTTCTATCAACATACCAAGTTTCAATGAAATCTACCTTAAAAACTGCGAAAAATTGGTTATGATACTTCCTCCCCTATTCGAAGGGCTTGGGGGTGGATTTAAAAAAAAAATGCTTTATTTTTCGTTTCTGACCAATAGTCCGCATACCAAATTTCAGCGTCGTACTACAAAAATTGCGGAATGTTCCATACAAACTTCCAAACCCCGTTTTAGGGAAGTGGGGGTTAAGACGGGATAAGTTTAGGCGTGAAAGCGTAACAAACAGACAGACAGACAGAGATACTTTCACATTTATAATATTATATTAGTATGGATTTTACTTCCAACTCTCGAATATGTTTCTAAATAAATAAATATTTTATTTATTTATTTGAGAGCTTTCGTTTATTTATGCTGAATATTCTGACATTTAGATTAAGATAAAGGCAACATTACTGCTTATCCTGTTTCCGTTAATGTTGGTCTTATGCTAAACCCTCTTAATTATCAGCACCAGCTACCCTGACGTCGCTGAAAATCCACCAACTCTCGTTTTGTTCGTAGTTTAGTGTATTATAAAAGTTATTCTTTTACTTATCGAGTCAATATGGATTCTGAAGTTAATTATGGTAACGCAACCAATATTGGGCCACTTTAATGGCCCTTTCATTTGCCACCCAGAGGTCCTGAAAACCGCACGAAGATGGACAGTTCGGGCAAGACAGTAGGTGTTTCACTGTCTGAGGGGTATCATAGTCGCACTTACTGCTTCTGGAATATCCCTATCTTACGAAACAATCTTACTTTCAAAATTTAATGTAATATTTCGCTCATTCATGCTTAATACATACACTTAAAAAATCCATATTATATGTTTTAATTCAGTTCAGTTTTCTTTTAATGTTTAAAGTTATCAGGACTACCAGATTGCCTAAATAGTAATTGACGTCGGTCCATGACAGATCCAATGTCGACCATGTCAGATCCAATGTCGATATAAAGAATAAAATGGATATTTATTAAAATCAAATAAATTTGAATAATATTTGAAATAACTTCCTTATTATGAAGGATATTTAGTGAAAGCAGTATTATCAGTTTGAACTACATTATATTTTTTTTAAATAATTATAAATTTCTCACCATTCAAGGAAACATATAATTAAGTATAAATTATAGGAGAATATAGCGGGCTAACACCTGAACTAGGTTCCTGTATCTCAGGTAGTCAACCCTCCACCCCGTAAACAAAAGTTACAATATGTATTCTACTGAAACACAAAAATATTTTATTAAACTTTATAAAAATATTCGGTAGTGCATTAAACATACATAAAGATTGTGGTTAGCAACTGGTTGCAAAGTAAGTATTTTCTACACAGTTGTATTTGGCGTATGGTACAAGTGATAGGTTGCTGGCTGATATAAGTTGCACCAGTTACCGCATATTAGATGCGTATGCATATTTTGTGATGTGAAATGTGAGTGTATGTGGATGAGTGCATGCAATAAAAAAGTGTGTGTGTGTGTGTGTGTGTGTGTGTGTGTGTGCGTGCGTGCGTGCGTGCGTGCGTGCGTGCGTGCGTGCGTGCGTGCGTGAGTGCTTTTTTAAGTTTGATTATTTCTTCCGTTTTATGGTAATCAAGCTGATTCAAACCACTTTTTATTTTTGATTTGACTGTTTATCGATTAGATTTAATAATTTGATGTATGTCATTGAAGTATCTATATAAAAATATTGCCGCCTAGCACAGATTGATTTATAAGTGGGAACAGCGCCGAAATCGTCGTTTAGTAGGAGGTACCAAAGACGGGGCTATGGTTTAATGGTATCAAAGTACAGAACTAAGAAAGTAAAGTCGCCTGACAAAAGAAGATTTGAGTCTTCATAGAGCTTTTTGGTACTGTACTTTCTTGGTTTTCCAGTCATAAATTTAATAACTGCTCTTTGTGCTCTTTTACAATTAACAGAAGTATTTTTTTGAAATAATGAAGAATCATTATGTTTATGTACTCTAAATGAATCAATAAAACAAACAAAACGCTTTAACAGACATATGAAGTAATACAATTGCACTTCTCGTAATTACTTAAACCGCGTAAATGAAACAAAACGCTACTATATAATTGATAATTAATTTAATGCGAGCATGATAATTAGCGCAAATCAAACACACGACATCAATTATCACAAAACGGCAAACAATCGTTTAATTACCTATACCAGCATGGGAAACCGCGGAATTAAGCGCCGATGTTGCCCTTCCATGTCGTAAATATAGTTCAATAATTAACTTTGAAGCGAACACAGCGGCAAATTGACCATGAATATCCTAGTCCACGGGGACGTAAGTATAAAGCTGTTATTGCACTGTCGAACGGACACAGTTGTTTTCTTTGTAACGTAAATCGAATGCACTCACCGCTTTATAAAATATTTGATTTGCCCGGGGATCGAGCCCGGAAACCTTGGTGAAATAGCCATTGTAGCAACCATGACACCATCGATGGTGTCATGGTTGACGATCCGAATCGTTAAAAGTGAAGATTATTTAACAAAGAATACTAATAAATATCAGACAATCCAATAGCTACATTTTATAAACATTAAATTTCATAGCATCGTTTTAAAAATATTTTGCAAAAGAATGTCAAAAATAAAAACAACTCTTAAGGTGTAATTGGTTAAGACGTTGGCTCTTACACCAAGGGTTCGATCCCCGGGCAGCACAAACATTTGAGTGCATGAATGTGTAGGTAATATGTATGTATTTACAGAAATAATGTATATAAGTATGTTTTACTATTGTTCATCATCATTATCATCATTTACGGTCCATTAAACGGTCCCACCGAAAGGCACGAATCTTCTTGTACGTACTTCCCCGGCGTTAATCGTCCACGTGGCCCATTGCGGATGACCTCTCGCACAACCTTTAAATCTCTTCACAGGCATGCGTAGGTTGCCTCGCGATGTTTTCCTTCACCGCAAGCGCATCTGATAACGTGCATACATTCGGAAACACATTTGAACCTGTACCCTCCAGGTCGGAAGGCAACAGTCCACACCATTGAAAAACTATATAAGTACCCATATTACAGGCTAAATGCTAAGTTTGGGTCTAGATGGCGTTGTGCGAATGTCAGTTGATACAAGAAAATACTTCCTTAATGGAGTTTTATTATAATAAGGCAATTATCTTCATTATGTTAATATTGTTATCAATTCATTAAATGTAAAGACCGATTAACAATGAATACTTCAACATAATTGCGAATGCACTACTTTTGATTTAATAACTATCCTATAGCATCCAAGCTAAAACATAAATCCAGAATATTTCAGATTAACGTAGCTAACACAACACTTTGATCTATGTAGCCCACCGTCCCACAATATAACCATATGCAAAGTCCTTTGGTAAACGTTAAACATGATAAGAGAGATAGTGTTTCAGCTAACATTATTATTTTAATTTCTTCCCGAGGGCTAGAGCTAAGGTCGAGTGGAACAGATAACAACAATACTGGACCCGAACCGCATATTCCTTTAAACAATAAGATCAGACGTTAAGGCGACCCAACCCGCCATTGTTTTGCGTGCTCGAAGGTAATGAGCCTAGGGGCAAAATTCATTTTGTTTGTAACTCCACTATCTGTTTGACACTCTATGTTGTGTCATATGAATGCTGCTTTTAATTATTAGCTATGTATTTATTTAGCTATAGTATATTTTTCAGTCTCTCTTTCCACCAATGCCAGTCTACAGCTAGGTAAGTGTAGGTACGACAAAACTATCGAATCAGTTGCCATCTAAAATACTCCCTGAGTGATACGTCCTGCCGACCTTCAAGATAACTGCCACTTTCCATATAAAAGGCTGGCAACGCTTTTCTTTGCTCTCTAGCTTTGCAAGTGTATATGAGCGATAGCGATTTACTACAAGAAGAGCCGTCTGCTCGTTTGCCCGCTATCCCATAAAAAAGTATCCCCCATTTTGCGCCAGATAATACAGTCATCGCTTTTTTCATTCAGCCTCCATAAACAAACATTCGCAGGTTGATGACGGCTAGTCGTAACAATGTTTTGAAAGAACATGTATTTCACTAATGCTTTTTAGTAAATGTAGATTAAAGAATGTAAGGTCCGGTGACAAGTACCCTACAGTCAGCAGTTCTTAATATAAGCACTTTCCACATAGCCATACGGTTTTCAGCCACCTACTATGACTCAAGCCAGCCAATGACAACATTTTGACCAATCAATTAATCAAAACAATACAGGTAAAAATTGGGCACACCAAGAAAATCTCGCACCAACAATTGCACCGAAAGAACTTTACACTGTTGTTCACCGTCTTCACTTGGTCCTAGATGAATAGTAGTAAAAGCCACAGAATTCATAGAATCTAGGATCTTTCAACTGTTCATTACATGCCTTAGGGTCGAAAAGTTCCAGAGTATTCGGAAAGAAGGCATCTTGTTCCTTATTTAGAAAGGGGGTACGCCAATATTTTCACCTCTGGCATATAGACCTAAAATGCTACTGGACGATATTGCCAAATTTATTGTAGCTCGACTCAACCGACACCTTAGCATGGTAGGATTTGTCTTTTCGGCAGTTTGGCTTTAGAAGGAGGCGTTCTACAATTGATGCGGTGGATCTGGTTGAAGGTGGTAAGCAGGTGTGGGCTCTATCATTTGATGTCGCAAATGCCTTTAATGGTATTCGTCATTCTAATATCCTAGAGGGACTTTGTTATCATAAAGTACCTTATTACCTTTAAAGGATCATAGAAAGCTTAAAGAACGGAAGAGTTACTTTTGTTGAGAGTCATGGTCATGTCCAACGTAGGAAAGTAGTGACGATGTTCCACAGGGCTCTATACTTGAACTCTTTCTGTAAAACATCGGATTGCACTGGTTGTTGCAGGGTTCACTCCATCCCAAACTAAGGCGATACTTTTTCATGGTCCCCGACGTTGAATACCACTAGACGTCCATATTATCGTAAATGGAATACGAATACAAGTAAGAAACTCGATGAAATATTTAGGCCTTGTACCAGACAGTCGCTGCACGATTCATAACTATTTTAGGGCACTAGCTCCCAGGTTGTTAAAAACTGCCACTTCCCTTGGTTTGCTGTTACCAAACCGGGGAGGCCGTAGTGCTACATATTGACATATTTATGCAATTGTGTTAAAAATCATGACCCTGTACGGACCTCCAATATGGGTGGATTTACTGAATTAGACAAATAACTCCTTATTCCAGAGACTACAGAGGGCTATCGCAGTCTGAGGTGGCTCTACAGTTAGTGCGTGCCTACACGATAGTTGCACTGGCCGTTGCGTGCGAAGCACTGGAAGCAGAGGTCTCAGCCTCAATTTCTAATGGCAGTCAGATGCGTGCCTGTATGGCAAACTCCCAAATCCTACAGATATAATGAATGTCTGGCGATTGGCAGAAGAGCAAGTAGTGCAACGCTGGACAGAAATCCTTAATACCTCAGTTGTAGGATAGCGAACATAAGATGCTTTTCCTCCAGTTTTTAAAATCTGGCTCCTGTGTCGCATTAAAAAATAAATCTACGAGTCCTGTCACGAATGTGGTGCATAGGAGGACTCAGCAGAGCACACACTCACTGAGTGCTCGTCGTGATCTCCTCAACGACTGGATCTGAAAAGAATGATCGGTTGTAACGGTCTTTCTTTACCTTAAATCGTCAAAGCTATGGCCGAAAGCGCAAGAGCTTTAAATGCGATTCTCAATTTTTGCAAAACGGTCATAGCACATAAAACGCTGCGGAGAGGCAGCGGGAAGACGACTGATGACCGGTGACATCTGCCTTACCTCTCCGCAAAAGATGCTCCGGGAAAAGGCACAGACATGATCGCCTTCTACTCTCAGATGGAGGAAATTAGCCGTCATCGGAGATCGGGATGCTCGGTCGGCATTGCACACGTTTTTGCTTAATAGCGAGCAGGAACTTGCCGCTTACCTAATATCAGGGTGTGTCATATTATGTCAGGTCCAGCAGTGGGCTAGCACTGATGGGGATGCGGTGATATCGAGCCGGCTTCCCGTATCCTCTAAATTATGGTGCAAGACGTGAACAAAAACATGACGCTCTACGTCATGTTTTTATGGGTAATTACGGCCAACTAACAACAATGGCAGCACTAGCCGCTCCACATATCCATGCCGATACCGACCGGGGTGGAATACGAGGGCTTTCCCGGCGGAAAAAAGGTTATGGATGTAAGTGTTACTTCTATATCTTCATAGTATGCACTTCACAGCACACTAATTAATAGAGCATTACTAGATTTTATATTTCTAGTATTACTTGTAGTTTGAAGGTGTTTGAAAAAAACAGCAATTATTACAGTCATGGAAACCATGGATTTACAATTGTTTTTTACACTGTTCGCTAAAAATTGTCGAGACACTGGAGTCGGCTCTGGGGTTGACTTAATAATAAAACGGGCGCGGACGTGGAATCGCTCAGTAAGACTGGTCCCTTGGGACGCGCGAACGATCAGTCGCATTTAGCTTTCTCTGAAGATTATTCATTTTTATTTTCCATCATTTTTGAATACGAAAAATTAATCCGTGCGAGACTGCAGTAGTTATGCCTTAGATTTCATCTAGTACATCTATACAAGCTCTTGATCCAAAAAATATAATATTGCCTTTTGGACCAAAACCCACCACGCTGGTCCAATGGTATAAAGCCCCTGCCTGCTTGCCTTATTAAATTATTACATAATTTTAAAGGCTCAGAGCTTTCTGCGCTTACCACTTGCTCAGTAAAGCTGGAAAAGCCACGGGTGGCTATCAGAAAAAAGTCCTACCGAAAAAGAAACATTTTTCCAATCTGGAATTTGTTGATCATCACTACTTTCTACAAAATATAAGGCCTTCCAAGTTCTCTCCCTTCAAGTCTTCGTAGTATTTTATTTGAAGTTTTCAAACAATTACCTAGAAATCACGACTGCATCCCTGTGGGATTCAGCTTAATCAAAAGAGCCGACCGCAAAAATCGCTCGCTTCGATGAGACTCCAGGGAGGAGTGAGCAATTGTACCTATTTACTTACTTCATTAAATATTGATATCCCTTTTGTGTATTATATTTTTATCTTAACAAATTTTGTTACAAATGGTATATGAGAAATGCAATATCTTAAGGTCACCTAGGTATATCTTTGTAATGTTTGAAACAATTTCGGACATTTCTTCTGAACTATTTTTTTCAGCAATTAACGTACGGACGTTGGTGTGTTTCAATGAATATTACTCAAATATTCCAAACTACTAAATTCAAAATATTAAAATTTAAATCTCTGAAAATCCCGAATATTCAAATTCTTACAGGAAATCTTGGACTCCTCAAAGACACCATTTGTGTTTCTACGAAAGTCATAAATAAAATATTTTTAGATTTCCAAATTTAAATATATTAGGATAGACACTCAAAAATCAGCGCTGATATTGGCAAAATTCAAATTTCCGAATATTTGCTTGTAAATTATTATATTCTTTCAAACATGAATTATTATTTTTTGTCATTCAAGAAGAAAATTAGAAGTTTGACTTATCATGATTTTTGAACTGTGTAATCGTCAAATATTCGCCAAATATAAAATATGTACGATGAAACCGGACGCTTGCCTGCTATTCCTATGCTGCAATATAATCATTCGCTGGTCCAGCCTAATACGGCCACCTTTAAAGATTCCCTGGTCTCCTGGCGCGACACTATATTGTATACGTACCTAGTCTACCTCTCTCTCTCTCTTCAACCTATTGCAGTCCACTGCTGGACATAGGTCTCCCCCATTTTGCGCCAGACATCCCGGTCCTCCGCTTTTCTCATCCAGCTTCCACCAGCGACCTTTCGCAAGTCGTTGGTCCATCGGGCCGGAGGGCGTCCTACGCTACGCTTGCCAAGACGCGGTCTCCACTCCAGAACTCGTCTGCTCCAACGGCCATCGGTTCTGCGACATACGTGACCAGCCCACTGCCACTTCAACTTGCTGATCCCGGCGGGCTATGCCGGTAACTTTAGTTCTCTTACGAATTAAATCATTTCTAATCTTATCCCTAAGAGAGACTCCAAGCATAGCTCGCTCCATTGCACGTTGAGTGACTTTGAACTTGTGAACAAATCCCCCAGGTCCGTGTCCATGTCTCAGCTGCGTATATTAGTATGGGTAGGACGCATTTCTCAAAGACTTTCGTCTTTAAGCATTGCGGAATAGTTGACGTTAGGACATGACGTAGCTTACCGAATGCCGCCCAGCCCAACTGAATCCTGCTACTAGCCTCCCTCTCGAAGTTATGCCGGCCAAGTTGGATGGTTTGGCCCAGGTAGACTAGGTAGACCAGGTAGACCAGGTACTCCTGCACAACCTCGAGACGGACGCCATCGACGCATATCGGTTGTGGCATGACACGACTAATAATAAAATTTTATTTGAAGGATAAACTCGTTTTTCATCATCCATCAGCTGGTTTTTTATACGTCATACGCGTACTGGCTTTCATAACACAGTTTTTACTAGTTTGGCAGCCTGGGGTTTCATAATTTATTTGCAAAAGTGTTTATTGGTGCAAATAAATTATTTATTATTATAAAAATTAAAGTCTCCTGATAAAGCTGTTGTAGGTGCCTAAGTAAAAAAAATATATTTTATGTTGCTGCTGCAGAACCCTCTACGAGTGAGTCCGACTCGCACTTGTTTTTTTTTTTGTAGTATATTGCGTCCGTGGAACAGTTTATTTTTAGACTGACATCACATAGTACAATATAAGTTAAAGTAAGACACGAACAGGTAGAACATAAATATCTTATATGCGTTTACCCACATTACATATACTACATTATTTCCCCCTGAAAATGATCTCGTACTTAATTTATAAATTACAAGTAATTTTTTGTTTAAATTTAGATATTACACAAGAAGTCCTTACATAAATAATTCTTTAACAGCTTCCAATTTAGATCAAATATAAGCTGTCCTTACATAACTAATTTAATACATACACATATGTGAACCTCATGCATTAATAGTCAATCCCATATCTCAGCACGGGTTTACGCTGACGCCGGTTTTCTGGCCCTGAGGCCGGGGGACAAACCTCTCGGTTAACAATTTCATTAACGTTACAATTATCATCTAAGGCAGCCTGACTGGCTACTTGAGGCGGTTTCCTCTGCGGGGTCGGTTGGGCCGTTGTCATTTGATCAACACTTTCCCCTCCCGCCTCGTTCGAACACCGGTCGAGCCGAGCGCAAACGCATTTGATTTACATGCCGCGACCACCTGATCCCCTCCCCAGTCCTGACCTCATACATGTTTTTTGAAGGTATTGTCTCCTATGCATGAAATCGGTGATTCGGTATCTATGTGCATTTGTAATCGCCTGCCCTCTATGACAACCTCAGCTGTTATGGGTGCTTGTCCTCAACTTTTCAACATGTATAGTCCACTCGGCCCGAGTTCTCCATCGTCGCTCTCCGTATTATCAGCGTCAGACTCCTGCCTTATTTCGGGCTCGATATGTAACACCTGCTTATATCTGTGCTCTTGCCGAACGCCAGGACATACTCGTTTTAAGTGACCTGTCTTCAAACATATTTTACATACGTACTCCTTAAATTTGCATGTATTCTTTAGGTGATCTTTGGCCCCACAACAGTAGCAGTAGGAATCACGGTGAGCCTTGAAGACCTGATCAGAGTTGGCAAGGTTCCGCCGTCTGGCGGCGCCCGTGTGCCCGCCCCCCGCGCCGCCGCCGCTGCCGGCCGGCCGGTTCCAGGCGATGGCGTGCACCGCGTGCACCGCCTGCTACCCCCGACTACACTGCTGCTCCACTGACGCTGCGTCGTTGGCTGCCGCTTCCAGCGCCACCGCTTAGTTGAATGCCATGGAATAGCTTAAATTGTCTCGTAAGGGCCTTTTCCGGAATTTGTATCTTTCTGCCAAAATTGAATGGGTCGGTTGCACATGCTTCCGTACCAATTCCACCAATGCCTCGTAAGTCATTTCTGAGGGTTTGGTAGGGTTACACAAATCCACCATTAACTCGTAGGTAGCATCGCCGACACATGCAATCAAAGTAGGTACGCGCAAACTATTTTTCACCTCATTAACAATAACATATTGTTCCATGCGTTTAGCGTACGTGGACTTTATTTCTTTTTGCTAATGAGGCTAACTAACCTCCTAATTTTAACCTTCTATTGAACTCAATAGAAGGTTAAAATTAGGAAAGACTATAAAAATATTGTCGATTCCTCGAACTTTCATCAAGCCCGGACGCGCTTTTTCCGCCTAATCCTATTTGTGTAATAAATTAAGAAGCATGATTTCAAATGGGATGTTGGGGTATTGTTATTACTAAGATTTTATGTTCGTGGCTTCAATAATTAATTTACAAAGTTTCTAGTCTATTTAGTACAAAAGTAAATAAATATTATTTTAAATTCAATAAACAAAATAAGCAAACGTAAATAATAATATGAAAAATAGTATAAACTAAACTATTTCATGAATTATTTAGTGAATTGCCTAGTTTGTTTATTCCATAAGAAGAGATCATAATTTGGTTTTGATTTTTTGAAGATAAGTCTTCGAAAAAGCAAATAGACTTAAGATTAAAAAGTAAATGTTTATAAATATTTAAAGTTAGTCTTCTAAAAGGACCTTAGTCTCAATACTAGGTCTAAAAGAACTAGTTCTTTTACAATACTACATGAAAGTATGATGTGCATACATACAAAATAAGTACGTCTAACGCTTCGAATGCATGCAATATAACGTATTGTGTTAATAGCGAATCCCCTATTAGATTGAACGTGTTGTCAGTCAAAATACCGACGCGCGTATTTAATTTATAGAATTGATGTCACTCATCATTAGGATCCTGTTACATACGACACCAAACAAATAGGTGTTCACTTAATAATGATTGAATGCCAGTGGAACGTCCTATTAGTCATGTAAAGTCCTACTGTATTATTTACCTAATGCCTTAAGCGTTTAAGGCTCTAAATACAACAGAGGATTTTCGTAAAATTTGATACGGTAAATACAAGTGTACCGGAGCACGGGTATTAACGCCGGCTTATGGCACTGTATTAATTTTGAACCGTAGTAACTTAGGCGGTGACAGAACTAAGACACCAACACATAATTCACTTGGTAACGCAAATGAAACTGCGCTTAATTTACTGTTATAATTTAGTGAATTCCTTAACGGGCCGCAGTGTCGCGGTGGGACCCGCAGTCATTCTATGGCTTTGCTTTCAAACTCGTATTTTATTAGCATGACTCAATACCTTAATATTGTATCGTATGTCTTCGCATATAGATATATATTTTTTGCGTTTTAGCACATGACTTTTCGTCTGCATTAAATGTTTGTATGCTTTATTCTGTTAACCTTTTAATCTTTTTACAAAATGTGACTAAATTCATCTGTCAATTCCTGTGATGCATATTTTTTTGTATTACAATTGATCGCACTTTCTGTCGTAAATGGTTGTTGTGCATACGCATTTTATTGCAAGATCGCCAGATAACATTATTATCCCAAAAAAAATATACGTTCATAACGATTTTAAAATTGATAAACGTCATATCTTCAGGTGTGGGAGCGAAGTTCCAGACATATTCAATCAAAGTATGTGTATCAAGTTCATATTATATAGTCGCATAAATGTTTAATCACATTTAAAAAATCCAAGCAGATTTTTTCGATGTACTTTCTTAAAATATTTTGGAGGTGCAGTAGTAAGGCTGCCTAATTTATATAAAATATAATATAACTCATAGGCTTGAAAGCAAGAAAATAATACTTTTCCCGGAAATTGTGAAAGAATTTTTGAAATTGTTTCAGTTGTTATGCCTGTTTAATGCAAACAAACAAATAAACAATCTCATCTTTCTGCTTATAATATATAATATTGGTACTGATCTAATCATTTCATATACCTATACTCTAATACCCAGATATAAACTAAACTTTAAATCGTATGTCCTGGTTGTTCTCATGGCAGAGTTCTAAAGTTGCCTCGATTCTATAATATCCGACAAGGCAAAAACGGGTAACAGCACGTGAAATTGCCAACAAAAAGAGAGGAGAAAATTTCACTGCGCAGCAACACGGGCCGACTCGGTTCGCGAACTACATTACAGTTTACATAAAAACATCGTGTTGAACGACAACGGGGCATCAACTTTCCCAGCGAAGACATAAGCGAAATTGAATTACACATATTGAAAAAGAAATGTGTAGCTCCTTGGTAGGCGTGGTTTAGGCCAAGACTCCTCCTACACAGCGTTTCGCGCATGAATCGCGAGTTCGTCGCTCGCGCGTCGCACCATAGTGCCTCCGTAGCAAAGAAGGAATCAGTGCGAGCCAAACTGCGAGTCGGGTCTGTACCGGTACAATACGCAACTTTGCACTTCACGAGTTTACTTCGCGCTTGTTCCGCAACCAACTTTTGTGACTTTAGCACCGATAAATTTGACTTCAATAATGCGCGGAGAGCACGAATAATAAAGTTAAGTTGACATTTTCACGCAGCAAAAGAGTTTTAAGTGAGAAACTTGTTCAGTGTTGTGAAGATGATGTAGAACGGATCCCTCAGTGGTTTTTATGATGCAATTATGACTTTTAGGTGATTTGTTGTGTCAGTACAAGGTGAGTTGCCAACATATATTTAAATTTAAAAAAATAATAAAACGTAAAGTAATATTAAAAAAATACCTACATTTCTGTGTAACTAATTAGTTGGATATTTAATTTCATCTATTATTCAATTGTTTTAGCTTAATGTTTGTAACTGTTTCATTTCTTTTTAATTACATACATGTAATGTTATCATAATTTTATAAACATTTCGTTTTTATTTGACAAAATTTATGGAAATAGATTCCATTTATTTATTCAGGAACTTTTAATGCAAGATCAAAAGAGCAAATGTTAAAGTATAAAAGAAACATACCTATTATGTATATAGAAATAAGACAGCACCTCGTTGAAATATGATTACTAAAGTTGTTATCACAAGTTGGCCGAGCACAATAATTATAATAGGTGCCACATTTCAAACAAAAACAAATCTATTACTATTCTCAATAAGTGTTTTAAAAAATATAAGTATTTTATTCAGTTGAGTTTAACAAAAACCCAATTAATGATTTTAAACTATAAGGTTTTTATAAACTCAAATGAATTTCTCTTATCTGGTTTGCATTAACTATTTATGATGGACCATATTACTTACTATTAGATAATATTTTTATTTTTTGGTAATGTTTTAATTATTCCTAAAGCATACATACACAACCCCACACGCACACAATGCACACAGTAATCACGCAGAAGAGCATGCAAATGAACAAAGCTTTGAAATGTTTGCTAAATTTGAATTAACTTTTGAGTTTTTTTTAATTAGGTAGATACGATAAAATTACATATTGTTCGCTTATGGAAGAGTAGGGTGACCTGTTGTTTTTAAAAGGGGTCCACTTAATATATTTTTTTTTATAATAGGATTACTTCAGCGTACTTTGATACGGCCAATCTCCCTTGTTCAAACACACTGAATTCAGTAACTAAATTATTAACGTTTGACAGTGATTTATTATTTGTCTTTAGCTTAGTTAAAATAACTCAGTTATTACACTATAAAAAATAGTCACATTATTAAACAAATTGCGATATTGTAATATCATCCGTGTGCTGTTTGTTTAAGTTATATCTTCGAAGATTTATTGTAAAATACCATAATATATTATTTCCTTCGTTTTTTCATAAAATTTTTGATCAGCTCAAGTTCTAAGTTTAAATGATTTCAACTCAAGAGAAATATCTATCTTTATATAATACGATACATCCATAAAAAAATTAAGAGAAGACTAAAAAAGAAGAGAACATAATTTTGAAGCTTAAGGAAGTAACTATAAGCGATAAGTAACTTTTGAAAATTAAAACAGAAGAGGACATGGTATACAGTTCCATAGTCGAACGGATTGTGCAGAAAAAGACCGGGTAAAAGAATGAAATGAACAAGGAAGGAAAGCAAGATGAAGATTTCAAGAAAAATGGAGATCATAACAGTGCGAAGATTAAGAAACTAAATTGCTCCTTGAGAAATTTGATGCCACTTCAGTAAAAAAGATAGTTTATTGAAGCGAGTGAATATGAAGATCGTGGCGTTTGCGTATATGAAGCCATTTAATCTTTGCACGATAAAATGAAACGTGATCGTATTAACGAAGGCAATTTATCCGGATACAAAATTCTTGTAGTCTCTTTAATTAAGTAAACGGTTGAAGTGTCGCAAAGGGCGTCCAAGAGTAAGCTTTTTTTCGAACATGTTTTGTATGGATCTGGGACTTTTCTGAAATATAAAAATGTTTTAAAGTAAATATTTCAATCGGTTTGATATGTTAATTTTTTGAACCAATGCAACGCTGTAGGCTTAGGGTTCTGGTTGTGGACACAGTTCTAACCGAGATCAAGTCGGAATGCGCTGAATTCGATTTACAAAGATAAGTCGTTACTGGCGCTTCGCCATGTTTTCAATAGGATAATTTAGGGAATAATTTGGTGCTATATCATACATTGCCTTATGTTTTTAGATTAAATTATCACATTCATAAAGAAAAATAGTCAATAGATCTTTGTCGTTCAAAGTGTTAGGAAAATTTATGAAAATTTTCAAAATGCCAATATATGTTCTTCATACTTACTGTTACTTTATGACATGTAAAGTTTGAGAAACATAAATAAATGTAACGTTTGATTTGCGGAACATTTCGTTGTAATTTGTTGCTTGCTAACTGCAAATTTGTTAAATAACTATTGATCAACCGAAAGAGAACCGAATACAAGTGACAGGACTATTAAAATATCGATAATACTCGTATTCATATCTACAAATAAATACAGCATTCATAAAGAGTCATTCACTAAGCGTTATGAAACCCCAATTTGGGCAAAGAGCTTGTACAACGGGTGCTAATATCTACGAGTAGATATACTTTTATTGTAAAAAGGTACATACATACTATACAAAGAAACACTCAGATCAATATAAATTTAGTTAGTTCATGAACACAAAATGCTTGCACTACCCGGCGCTTGAACTTGTGACTTTAGCTATAATAACCGACTCTTCAACTATAAAACGACATGTATCGGCAATTAAAGTCTAATGATGATATTATAAGTTATGTGAAAGCGAGGATCATCATCATTCCAGTCACACATTCCGTTACTGGACTAAAGGTCTTCCAATTATATTTAAGAAATGCTGAACAATTTATTAAGATAATATTACAATTATGTAATAATCAGTAACCCTAATGTATATTAGTGGATGGTCAGAGCAACGTTCGTTTTTCGAAAGAATGGAGTCATAGATCTCCTTTAGACTCTTAAACTGATATTTTTTAAAATATAATCAGAATATAGTAGATTTCTGTTACATAACTACACTAATTGAATTGATAAACAATGGATACACTCCAGTTTCTAAGTTTACCTGATAGAAAGAAGATGTCACGTAGCCCTAAAATAGACCCTGAAATTTCCAATATCACGTCTTAGTCGACGCCACAATTGAATTCGAGCTATCTAGGCATTGTACAATTTATAAAGGTACACGGAGTTCTATTTTAAATTCCCTTTTTGATTCTGTTTTTTAAACAAGTAGCTTTATTAAAAAGGTGACTTCAAAAATATAATACATGAGTATCAATAACAATTGCCTAAATAAAAGCCGCAATCATTTTAGAGTATGTTGATATAAGTAAGACATACATACAGTCGGTTTAGATGTGGCACTTTTACTAAATTTATATCCTTACAAACACTTCCCAGATAGACAACAAACTTGAGATCAGTAAAGAAAGATATCATATCATCATCATATGGACGAGATATTTGTATGATATTCCCATTATCACAATAAAAATCGAATTAATCTTCTAAATAATTTTATAAGAAGTGAAACGTTTTTACTATCTCACAAATACTGCACTATCATACATGTAATGTAATCCATGTCCCTAACAAAAACCGTTGAACAAACCACTAAAAGCGGCGTTTAATATCTTAAAATACGATACATTCCGGTGCAAATATAAATAAACAAAGGAAGTCTGTGTTTTGAGATTTCAAACCGCTCGATATTATTTGACTTCCAAACAAGATTCGCGCGACAAAAGTTCACAGTGTCACAGACCTTATTTATAGAAGCTACACTGCCTTCACCTGAGCTAGTTTTAGAATAATGTACAAACGAACAGGCTACTGTGAAGGCAACACGGACATATTGTCTGCTAGGAATAACTTTAATCCGATTTATGTTCTACGTGTTCGCTTGTAAAAAATGCACTAACACTAATATATTGTCCCGATGCTTTGCAGTGTTATAGCAAAAAAGTAATGGTTATCACAAGAACGGAATCTATTATCGTTGAAAAATATATTTATTTACTTATACACTTTAGTTTTAATTTATATTTGTTTAAGTACGCTACCTCTAAGTTTTGAACATGCAATTAGCATAAAAAATATGACAACTAACACTTTGTTTAAAAAACAGTGTTTATAAGCGTTTTATGAATTTGAATAACGCCTTAATTTTATTGAAGTCAATTTACTTTTAAATTTTTAATTTAAATTTCACAGCAAAGCTAAAATATTCCACGTAAACTTACCTTACACTTCTCGAATTTCGCTACCTTTCAACTAAATAATTTCATTATTATAGTGGGAAAATTGACCCCATACAACTTAGTGATGATTTTGTGTTTACCTTTTTCAGCAGCCATTCCTTTCCTCGCGATGTTTTCTTTCAACGTAAGAGCGTCGGATATCATAAATATTATAATTTCGGAAATTCGAAAAAATATGGGTAAGTGGCTAGATTTAGACCTTCCAGATCTGAGTCCATACCAATGAGCCAACGACGCTTATTCACACACAGAAAATTAGCAGTGCCCCAGGAAGCTCCATGCGTAGTTAGGATTTTTTTCTTTACTTACTCGTACTCCTAGTTTGACCTTTGTAGCTATTATCACTTCGAAGTGCAATGTGATCAAATTATGCAGTTGTTTGAAGGCATTATATACAAATCTAAGTACAGTTTAAATTTTTCAACAATCGCAAACGATTCGCCTTAGAATCAGGAATGTCTACAAAAATATGTTTACAATCGTTGATTAGGCCAAATTATTATTACTTAATTCAGTCAGTTTCAATCCTCCTATTTCTGACTTTCACTGTATGATTTTGTACAAAAAAAAACACTTAAAATAATATGTAAACTATTAGTGTGATCTTTCATAAGTAGTACCAAAGAAATTTATCCGTTTAAATATCCAGTGTCGTTAATCCTTTAAGACCCTAGTTATCCGGTCAGGAAAACGTAGTTGTGAAACTGTTAAGAAATTGCTCGCAATTTCCTATCATGCCACTCTCAAACGGATCTGAGACAGTTTAATAAGTCTTGAAAAATTCACTCAACTTACGACTTGCATCGTTTAGTATAATTGACTACATCTTGCTGACATATTGCTTAATAAAATATTTTTTACTTGTATACTACAAGTGGCTGACTCGTCTTTTATTATACAATAGCAAATGGTTCGCCCACATACACAAATTGTTTGTTCTTTGTGACCGGTAAAAGCGATTTTGAAAAGCGTAAGTACTGCCATTTTTTTAAGGGTCAATACGCACATGATTCAAACACATCCGGGCTAAACGCGCACTAAAATAGTATTATTACTGTAAGGGGTTGGTTCACTCATTCGTATGAACGAACTTCGTGCGTATCGACTACTAACCCTGACAGTCACCTGGTTTCCGCAAGCTGTGAGATGGTGCCCAGTACTTCTCTCTTTTCTTCAACCTATTGCAGTCCCCGGCTTTCCTTTTCCAGCCCCCATCAGCGGTCATTCGCAAGTCAGTCCCCAATAATCGATTAAATAATTATTAATTTCCCTTTTATTCCGCCTAGAAAATGAGCACCTTTTTTAGGATCACACAAGGTATGTGTATTACCTGTATATTTTTATTTACTTTAGGTAAATTAATGCTTTTTACATAATGTCGTAGGTAATTTTTAATTGTATGATTGAAAGAAAAGACAAATTTTATAAATACTTAAGAGTTCTCCCTACGCTTCAGAGTAACACTTGTAGAGTAATACAATCCATTATTCTTTTACAGTTTCCCGCGCAAATTATTTTAGTATTTGCTTACTTGAACTACTTAAATTTCAACGCCTCCTTTTTATGGTATTCAGAAAATGCCTTATTTATAAATCTGACTAAGTAAAATTTCTTCTAATTATAATATCATAAACTAAAACGTTTTACTTTTAATCAATTTATTTATTAAACTAAATTACTCCCTTTGGTGGTAATAACTTATTAAATAAAGCCAAACTTAAGTGATCCAAAGAAAAGCCAGCCGAGAAATTAACATAGCTTACATTCACTTGATGTTAATAACCATTTTACTGAGATTAAGAAATATATGATGAAATAAGCGTTATATCTAATTACTTATCTTTGTTGCCGTTATTATAACATTAAACGAAAGATTCGGTGTAGAGTCAATAGATATTTTTATAAGTTGTTCATTAACTTAAAAGCTCCTTGAAAGCTTAACAAGAAGCTTCGTCAGTTTTACAAAATGCGGGCCAACATAATTTAATATTCTATTCATTTTCTGTATGAATTTCTGTGTACGGATTTTTTTAAAGCTTTCATAAAAATGGTGAGCTCCTCTTATTACTTTTTGTTATTCGATGGAAATTTATTATAGTGTTTGTTGTTAAATTCTTTTATTATTCTTTACTAGGTGGTAGACTCGATAATAAGTCGTCTAGGTAGGTACCATAGCAGTGCCAGATATGGTCCTGTGTTTTGGGATGAGGGCACTGTAGCTAGTGAAATTACCTGGTATAAGAAACCTAACATCTGGTGTCTCGCGGTACAGGCGCAGTACGGCATTGACGGATAATAGTAATCAAATGTATATCAGTTATTGGTCTCCTTCAATGCCACTCTGTCATGGTCAAGCGTGTCGCTTACCATCAGGTGAGCGTCCTGACGACCGTCTTGTTTACTTCATATCATAAAATAAAATCATATGGACATAACAATACAAAACGTGCTTGCAAAATAGAAAATTTTGGGTCGCGGATTTAAATCCATGATAAAATTTTACTTATATATTAATTATGTATTTTATTACTGATTGCCTTTTGTTAAGAATGTGCCATCGACTCATTTTAAAGTGCATTTGCTTTAATTTGTTAACAAGATCATAAAACATTTTAAGGAGCTTTTGAAATATTATTTCAAAAATAACACAGTTTTGAATTACAGTAAACCTTCTATGAGATAGTTGTTCTAGAAAGATACCACTTTCTGATGTATTATACACTACTTAATTTATTGCTAATCACTTAATAGAAAGAAATATACTTTAAAATTGTTATCTATGGAATAATTAATATTATTGGGGTCTTAAAACAAATTTATATAAAAGTGTAAAATTAGCTTCTATCACAAGTATATTAAACATTTCCAGTTATCACTTATCATCCACCCTAAATCTATTATAACACCCTATAAAATACATCAAACTTTTCCAACAAAAACATTGAAAACGACCGGAAAACTAGTGAGATATAGTTATTGCATCTTGACCGACATTTTTCACGACCCTAGACCTAACATAACACGAGTAGGAAGTGATAAAAACCAATTACACCTTTTAACTTGATAAAGGTGATTTTTATTCCGACTCCCTTATCTTAATAGTGTGAGAAATAGTAAAGTAGATTCGCGGTTCTACCGGGTCGAAGGCGTGCTTTCTCTGTGGTAATTTAAAGACGACTGATATCTGCGGACGCATTCATTACCCTACAACGGGTTAGAAGTGTACCATAAATTATTAGGTGGAATACTTATTCGCTGATTTATATTGAGCTGTAAATTTCGATTGCGTATGAAGCAGACGCCGCTTGTGGCTCGTGAATAATTCCACCGCGATAGCTTTGCTGCGTTAATTTTGTATCATGTTCAATACTAGCTTTTATCAGGCAGTGTAAATATTGCCGAATACTGCATCGGTTGCGTGTATTCTAATTGTTATAATGATGGTAATGGTTATCGACGGTACGCAGGAACACCGTTTGAATTATAAATGTTTTATATCAATTGTTGCCTTTTTTAATTGATATTTTGTCGTAAGAGAGATATTATTACATTAAAATGGTCATCAATGTTGTATGAATCATTCTCCTGATATGAAACGGCATTCATAGACACAACAAGATACATACACTACACCATACTACATTTTGACTTAGTGAACTAATTCATAAAGCTTCGTGAAAACAATATTTAGACTTATTTATCTTATCAATTTATCCTATTCACAAGTATATCCGGTATATTTTTATAAAATATCTCAACATTCTTAAAATTCGAACTACCAATGTTGACATTGACATAACTGGAAATGCAAAAACACAAATAATTCCCAACAGCAACAGAGAGTGTATTCGAAAAATATACATAGTCACGGTGCTTCGTCCCACTCGCATTTAAAAATAAATATCGACTTGCCTTTATAGTTTACTCACCGAAAATAAATTTGCAGCGTCAGCCGCTATCGGGCGAAAATCAATAGCTGGCCAATATGTGCCTATCATTTTGACATCTAGAGTTTCGTACGTGGCTTATGGGAGCTGGCTATCTGCGTTATTCGCGCGTGTTGTATGACCGTCAGTTTTTGCGAGGCACCGTACACCCTATTCATTAGCCCTCACCGCCGTACATGTCGGTATTAATTACTGGATGCCCCTGACGAACGACACATCAACATTTGCCTCGTACTCGCGTTTGTTGCAAATAGAACGTTAAAGGAACTTTAAGTTGAAGCCAATTTTGAAGGTGAATGAACTGCATTTGTAAAAGTCGACTTTCGTATATTTCGTCTATCATTAGATAGCCTTATACATCAGTACCTTATTTCATCTGTGCTCCTAGTCCAGCCAATTCTTTTGAAGAATTGAACTAGTTACCTATACCACTAGTTTTATATACCATTATACATATACTACACTAGGATATGCAATTCTGTAGACTCGAGCAAATAACATAGAATATGGACTGTCATCATTTACTTAAATGTTTTATTATTGGCTATTTTTGTCATGCGCCTTCTATCGTGCCATCTGCACTCTGAAGGGCCTTTGCAATGCATGTACTCGTAGCTATATTTTGTTTCTAAAAAGAAAGCAAATCCCTATATTTTTATTTTTACCACTGACCTGAAAAGCTGCAACCTCAATGCTACTATAAATAATTCATAAGCAATACTGTAACTTTAGTACCAAAACTTTTGCCAAATATAAAGAAAGGGTAATTTATTTACCTTTATTTTTAATATAACAAAGTGACCAGGACAGCACTTGGTGGTTGGTGACACGTTTACTATAACAAAACAGTATGAAATTAAATCAGGCACTGAATGAAATGATTATTTTCCGTCAATACCGCTGTGCGCCCATCACCGGCAACAACGGTTACGTATCATATACCCGGTAATTTCACTTTCTATAATGCCTTATCTTGAAACTCTTAAGTTCATAACACCTCTATTTCACGGGACCAACCTAGACAACTCAGTATCGAGTCTACCAATCACCTAGTAGTAGTAGGTACTAGCAAATGAGTATTTCTGATATGGTTATTTGAAAGTTTTTTTGTTGCAAATCATAGTATCCACTGTTTCCAAAAGTCACAATTATTATTAAGTTACCAACACAAACTTGGCAAACAATTTTCTGTATCAGCCATTTATGTATTTAGGCATAAATTGCCCTGTAGTAGATTTTCTAAAATGAAACCATGCGCCCCCAGCTTCCTAAATTCCCATATTGCACTCGACCGCTGAATTACTAATCACTTGATTGCACCAATACCAGACTAGCGACCACACACCACCGTACCCTGATTACACTGGTTTTATAATTGCTGCCCTTACAAATGAACCGTTGCCAATTCGTCGATGTCGAAATGTTTTCAGTTGACCGTTCATTAATTTGAGTATATTGTGTCAGCGTCGACATTTCCCTGATTATATTCCGAGTTCATCTGCTTTGTCTACCATGAGTGCTTGCCGTTTAGCGTAATGATGTTCATCATATTGATTGTATCGGTGATGGTGCCGCGAACCATGGATTGCGATCTCATGATCATTCGATATCGATATGCATGAAAGCGTGCATTTGGAATAATGGTATTGTCATAATGGATGCAAATACGAGTAGTTGGGGTTTGGTTTGTAGGATACTACGAACAATTTGAGACTAGCTAGTAAAGATGTGCATATAAAATATATATTTAAAATAGGGTTTATGAAGTGAGTACTCAGATCATCATCTATATCACTACAGCCTAAAATGTACACTTTTGAACGAAGACCTCTCCTCATGATTTCCACGCGGAAAGTACCTTTGCAGTTGACATCCATCTACTACTTGCCGACTTAACCAGATCATCAGCACATCTCGTTGGAGGTTGGCCCAAAGGTTTAGGTATTTTTAAATAATAAGTAGGCTAGAAATTACATTTCAGGAATAGCCACTCTACCTAACTAAACTAAAAATAAATTTCGGCACGTGATAAATTGTAAAGATTCTCTTTAATAAGAGACCCAACTATTTCACTTAGTTACCGAAAAGGTAACATTATCCAACCTTCGCCTAACAAAACCCAACCATGCGTATCAATATTAAAAATAAAATTGTAACTAAGTAAGTAATTGCGCTTGCATTTTGCTTTGCATTTCAATTTATATTGAAATAATTACCATGGTTTGCTGCATAACTTTACAGCTTTACTGATACGTAGGTAAAATAGTTGTTTGAGAATTGCATTGAACTATTCCCTGAGGATTAATTTGGACTGTTTTTTTACGTATTTGATCATAAGACGACTGTACATTACGTATTGTTCACTTAGGCTGAGTTAAGTCAATCATTAAGCTATAAAGCGGCTTAGTCAACAAACAATTTTTAATAAATATTATCTTTATTGAAATACTTCTTGATTGGCCACATTTTATGGACTGCCACACTATTAAACTACAAATTCATGTCATCGAAATGATTTTATTAAAACCACAACCTTCCTACCACGTTTCATCTCAGCAATCTCTAATCTCCATTTATGTGTAAAACTTGTTTGTAACACCAGTAATATCCTACTCGTAATTCACTTTATACGAACAAAACAAAAAATATTTATCACTCCACAAAAAAGTGAGCGAAAACCATGTGGTGTTCGTATAAAAAACTCACCATTAGCCAAACGCGTTACGTAATGCACATTATATTTCATAGCAGAACGAGAGGCCAAAAGACACCACTGTATCCATTTGTGATAATATGTACGTAACATAGCGGCGACCACTACCTCAGCATTCTGTTTCCCTAGATATGCCATTTAGATCTCGTTTTTTTATATTTAAGTTTATTGGTAGCAGTATGTTTAACAGTGTACCGTCCCGAGATCAACGTGCTGTTTATTCTCTCACGAGCAAGTCGAATGATGCCCACACAATGTTTTATTCGTTACTGGATAATTTATATTTGTATCCCCCATGAGAAATCGTAAAATATATATATTAGAAAGAAGTAATAACTAAGTTTTAATTACCATTTAAGAAAGTATTTTTTTTATTTAAAAGCGTATGCTAACCTGATGGTAATCGCCACGCCTGACCATGACAGAGCGGCATTAATGGATACCAACAACTGATACACACTTCTTTTTATCCATCAATACCGAAACGCGCCCGTCACCCGAGACATCATCATAATATTGCTTTCTATTTAAGGATCAAAATTCTCTTATATTCATTTAATACATGCACTTCAAACAAAACTATTAATGTATAGTGTAAAAAAGATGTACTTTGTCATATTTAATTATAAAATCATGATTGGGCAATTTCAGTAAACGTAATAAAATAATAATGAATGAAAACGGAAGATGTGTTCAGGATCTTAACAAATAGAAATAGTATTTTTTGCCACTTAGGCAAAGAAACACGTGAAAATGTCTTCAATTTTAAGTAAGTGATTTTCATCATCACTATTACAGCCTAATATGTCCACTGCTGAACGAAGGCCACTCTAAATTAGTAAGTAATTATAAATCAATAATTGCTCATTCCATTGATCGAAGATCCTAGTACTCAGAGCATCCCGCGCCCAGCGTATCCCGGGAGCGAATCTTTGATATCAAATTCTTTTAGAACCGACCGCACGTAGCCGACCCCGCATTCACTCATATTTTAGATAACGTTCGACTGTTCCTGCGCTCTGCAAACGGAATGTGAATAAAAGTACGAATATTTTTGCAGTTACCACCCACGTAAAGATAGTAAAATGTATTGTGTTCTTTAGAACAGTCAATGTTTGCATTCATTGGAATCCCGTGGCAGTGGTGAGTGACCGCAAAGAAGTAATATGTTAGAAATCCTCTGAGTACTTTAGTGTTATTTAGAAGTTTCGACGACCCATTTGGTGTCGCGGTTGAGAGGTCGACTGCAACACCAAGGGTTCCGGGTTCGATCCCCGGGCAGTACAAACATTTGTGTGCATGAACATGTCTGTTTGTAATGGTCTGGGTGTTTTCTATGTATAATATGTATGCATTTCCAAAAAAATATATATATAAGTATATTTATCCGTTGTTTAGTACCCATAATACAGGCTTCACGTTTAACTTGGGACTAGATGGCGCTGTGTGAATGTCAGTGAATATGTATTTATGTATTATTAAACTGTCAAACCTTGTCATTTTTTATCCCGGACTACTACTTAAGTTTTCGTATTTTATTTTATTTGAATGTGACATTATTTTATAATAACTTAACGAATTATCAAAGTGCATAACATAAAAATACTACTTACTTACCATCCACTCCAGTAGATTTCGATTCACATTTGTAAGGTAGATAAAAGATATCAGAGCTATTATTTCATCATAATGTATTATCTACTTAGAAGTTCGAAACTGACTAATTTTTGTTGCCTAATTTGTCCGAAAATGTGTACTACATCTTAATTGACAAAAATAACATAAAACACTTTAATTATAATTTTGACGACCCATTTGGTGTTGCGGTTGAGAGGTCGGCTGCAACACCAAGGGTTCCGGGTTCGATCCCCGGGCAGTACAAACATTTGTGTGCATGAACATGTCTGTTTGTAATGGTCTGGGTGTTTTCTATGTATAACATGTATTTACAAAAAAAATGTATATAAGTATATATTTATCCGTTGTTTAGTACCCATGAAATGAAATGAAATGATGAAATGAAATGAAATGAAATGCCATTTATTCGCTATAAATCATAGGTACACGAGGTTTTATACAAATATTACATTCCGC
>PQWD01004050.1:245806-259102 GCA_019425675.1 Leucinodes orbonalis
AATCAGATTCATCATCATCAGCTCATTAAACGTCCCCACCGGAGGCAGAGCCTACCCGTATAATCTGATTATGAAAGAAGAAAGAAGAAGAAAGAAAAAAATATTTACCACAAAAAAGTACAATGACATAATAAGGACAATACAAACAAAACAATTAAAAAGAGAAATTAAAAAAAAAAAGTAGAACATAAACGTAATTAAAATTTTTGGGCAAAAGGCCCTGCCTCAGCTTATGCTGCCGTGTCTGTGCGTTATATAATATTAAACAGAAGTGAACAGACACGGCAGCGCTTTATTCTGCCAGAGCCCAAGTGACTGTGGATCTTGATTTTACATTACAAAGGTGTCTGTCAAAGTTGCCAAGAAATATTTAATATATTATAGTAAAATATAAACCATATAAATAATAATAAATAGTATATACACCTAAAAAATATAAGAAAATAGATAAATAATAATAATTATAAACATATTGTATATGAGAAGGCTGTATAAGTATGTCGCCTTAGCCTGGCTTGAAAAATAAATGTCAAAAATCTTCAATAAATGTCATAAAGTTCATTGTCAGTGTCTTCCTATTGTTCATTGTCCCACATAATAATACCGCAACGAATAAAAACTTGTGGAATGGAATGAATTGCCACGGCCTGCCACGTAGCGACATAAGTTAATGGTTACTTAAACCTAACTCGGGAATATGTATCCAATTCCAAATAAGATGAGTACCCCTTGTCGCTCCGCGGAGCACAGCCTCATGATTATGGGCAATTTAATCTAGTTATTAAGTACATTCTGATGATCCATGTGATGCAATGTTCGAGACGTCGTATCCGTAAGACGTCGTATCGTAAGACGTCGTATCGTATTTTAAATGCAAACAATACAGCTCCATAAAACTCTACAATCAAACCACAAAATAAACTTCAAAAATAACAATCTCATTTACATTTTTCTTACAAGGTATTCGCGAACGAGTTATTGATATTATTCCTGTTCCCTGTAACAGCCACTTCACTCGGCACAGAATGTATTTTAAAATATTCCAAAATTCATTATCATCAGCTCATTAAACGTCCCCACCGAGGGGCACGAGCCTACCCGTATAGGGTGTTTAGGCCTTAGTCGTCCACGCGGGCCAGTGCGGGTTGGACGACTTCACACACAACCTTCGAATCTCTTCGCAGGCGTGCATGAAGGTTTCCTCACGATGTTTTCCTTCACCGTAAGAGCGTCGGATAACGTACATATATTTTCGAAAATTCGAAAACACATTGGTACGTGTCGGGATTTGAACCTCAGCCCTCCCGGTAGGAAGGCGACAGTCCACACCACTGAGCCACCGACGCTCCTTCCAAAATTAAACATCTATTATTCTTTGGTTTCAGTGTAATTATACTTAATTTATTCTCGTGCGAAATAGTTCGGTTGTAATGCGCGTTGTATAAATATCCCACATTCACATAGCGCCATCTATTAAGCCCTATAAGCAAGTATTTAACTTGTTCTATGGATACAAAGAGTATCACAGAATAACCAGTATAACCAGCCGCTGTGTATGGCATTTGTGGACTACGAGAAAGCCTTCGACTCCATCAAAACCTGGGCTGTTCTGGAGGCTCTGCAGCGATGCGGTATCGACTGGCGATATATCGAGGTGATGAAGTGTCTCTCCAACGCAGCGACGATGACCGTTCAGATCCAAGACCAGCGGACAAGACCCATCCAATTGCGTCGTGGTGTGAGACAGGGGGATGTTATATCCCCGAAACTGTTCACAAACGCATTGGAGGATGTCTTCAAGACCCTGGACTGGTCTGAACGAGGCGTCAACGTCAATGGAGATTTATTTCTCATCTTCGTTTTGCTGACGATATCGTCATCGTGGCAGAGTCATCGGAAGAGCTTGCGGAGATGCTGAACAGCCTTAATGAATCTTCCCGACGAGTTGGGCTTGGCATGAATTTGGACAAGACGAAAGTCATGTTCAACAGTCGTGTCATGCCACAACCGATATGCGTCGATGGCGTCCGTCTCGAGGTTGTGCAGGAGTATATCTACCTGGGCCAAACCATCCAACTTGGCCGGCATAACTTCGAGAGGGAGGCTAGTAGGAGGATTCAGTTGGGCTGGGCGGCATTCGGTAAGCTACGTCATGTCCTAACGTCAACTATTCCGCAATGCTTAAAGACAAAAGTCTTTGAGCAATGCGTCCTACCCGTACTAACATACGCAGCTGAGACATGGACACTGACTGCGGGATTGGTTCACAAGTTCAAAGTCACTCAACGCGCAATGGAGCGAGCTATGCTTGGAGTCTCTCTTAGGGATAAGATCAGAAATGATTTAATCCGTAAGAGAACTAAAGTTACCGACATAGCCCGCCGGATCAGCAAGTTGAAGTGGCAGTGGGCTGGTCACGTATGTCGCAGAACCGATGGCCGTTGGAGCAGACGAGTTCTGGAGTGGAGACCGCGTCTTGGCAAGCGTAGCGTAGAGCGCCCTCGGACCGATGGACCGACGACTTGCGAAAGGTCGCTGGTGGAAGCTGGATGAGAAAGGCGGAGGACCGGGATGTCTGGCGCAAAATGGGGGAGACCTATGTCCAGCAGTGGACTGCAATAGGTTGAAGAGATGATAATGGATACAAAACAAAAGGTGTGGAGTGTTGCCTTCCTATACTATTAAAATTAATTATACTCCATGCTCGTGTAAATAATTTTGCGCAACGAACCCATTTGTGCCGTCCTCTCTGGAGTGTGCAGTTAATCTCGCCACGTGCCAATGTGTTATCGTATTTTATAAATTATATGTACGTTTATACACTGGGCCCGCGTGGACAGCTAAGGTATATACACCCTTACGGGTAGACTCGTGCCCCTCGATGAGGACGTTTAATGAGATGATGATGACGATGAAATATAGGTATGTTTCGACATACGAGATTATTTAAATTAAACAAACACGTTACTGTTTTACTTATATATGCATCAATGATTTAACCATGACCATGACGCTAACAGATATATAAGACAAAAACCGGACCGGGAATCCTGGCGGTTAATAGGTTTCCTCATTTCTCCAAAATATACTGTTCTGCTGTGTATTGCCTACTATAGGTAAATCATACATTACATACTTTTTTAGCCATTGGCATGCCACCACATATAGATACTGATAAGCAATAACGTGTTACCCTCATAAATTTGGATTTAAAATAAATTACGTAGTTTACTTGAAAAAATATGCAAATGTATAGAAATGGCCACTTTACAGAGTTAGCAAAGAATAAGCAACTCGATTGTTATCAGTCACGTTCAATATAGCTATGACAAGTTAGTTACACAATAAATTAATAATATATAATTATATCGATTTACGCGGGGACAATCGCAGTGGACAAACCAAGGACGCAGGCATTGATTGCTGTCGACCTTCGTATACCAATACGATGATGCACCCTTATGCATTAAAAGTGCATTTGGTAATACATTTTAGTAGAGGTCGCGTGATAGAGAGCTTAATTTCAAGATAATACTCCTTGCTCGTCTTAATAATTTTACCACAACAATCTATTTATAACTGCGTACAAAATACACTAAATACTTCTCGTTATGGACCCATCTAGCAGGTTATGTAAAAAAGATTTCATTCTTAAATTAGTCTTTGCGGTTATCAACTGTTTCGTGATGTCTTACAGTTTTAATCAAAGATAAAAAACTTTGATGAAAAGATAGGTATTGTACTAAACAATAGTCGATTTTTTATTAAAATATTATTAATATTCATATTACTTAATTTTAAAATATTTTATTGCATAATAAATATATTACATAAATAGGAGCGTCGGTGGTTTATTGGTGTGGACGGTTGCCTTCCTATCTAGAAGGAGCATGTTCAAATGCTGCCACGTACCAATGTATTTACGAATTTTCAGACTTAAATGTACGTTATTCCGATTCTCTTATAGTGAAGAAAATCATCATGAAGAGACCTGCGCATGTCTGCGAAGAGATTCTACAAGTACCTATAAGTTCATGAATTTCAGTAATAGCATATGTTCTTCAATAGTTTGCAAACTACATTAACAAACCGGACTCGTATAAAACTAGGTATTGCATTGAATTCTTTTACAGAATGTTCCAGAATCCATCACATCTGTCATTTTCTCGTTATGTTTGTATTTAAATTCTATACTCGATATATTACGTTTCAGGGACTGACGTGAATTAGGGTTAGCACTAGTTATTCATTGGGTTATTAGAGTTCAATATTTGCTTAATTTGTTTTCCGATCACCGATTACTCCTTTTTTGCAGGTCAAAAAGCTGAAAGCTTTTAAAAGGGAGTGTTTCTCTACACCAAAAATCACTACCCAAAAAGCGATTATATAATATCTAGCCCAAAAAAAATATTGTACCAGCTCCGTCTCACTATTGGAAAGCTTGCCTTCTGGACATGAGTTCCCAAGGCCAGTCTAGAATCCGTTTCAGATTGAATTGATTGAAGCTTCAAACGCAGCAGAGAAAATTTGCGCGATGTGGATTTGTTGGTGGTCAGGACAAGACTTTCTTAATGGTTCAGTCCACGCGATGGGCCACCATGAGCGACAAGCATTTACTAAAATAACTATCGCAATGGTTGTAACATGCAAAAAGGTCTCGATAAATACATAACATTTACCATATACTCGTACACAAACTAATTTTTATTTATGGATGTATTAGAAATACTGGCTTCGCAAACTTGCTCAGCAGCGTACAAGAAAACTACCTAGATTCAAGTGTAATTTTATTGAATATTCACCAGCCGTTTCACATTAATTCAATGTTTATAAGCCAATATTAAGTCCCTGAGATACTCTGGCGTTTGAATAACTAAAATAATCGTGATTATTTAAACGAATCACATTTCCCATCTCTGTTACCACCCGGTTAAAGTCGCGAAGCATAATCATTTGCACAAATGATGGCGATTAACATAAATTTGTTTGTTGTTTGCAAACGGCGTAATGGAAGGAACGACTTTGGCATAATTTCAATGCGTTTATTCTTCAGTACCCCATTCTGCGAAGATAGGACGCTAGGATGGCTGAAACGTGTAAGGAGCGGCATGTTCGGTTTTTTACTATATCGATTATTATTTTTTAGATTTGTGTAGTTCATTCAAACTGAAATGAAGGTCGCCCTTTAAAAGCGCGTTTTAAAATAAGTTTTAATGTAAATTCTTATTGAAATTCCAAGTGTCTACTGTTGTCTAGACTAAGATTAACCTTGGGTACCAAGATTAATAGGTTCTGTGATGGCGATAGCAAACTTTAAAACAAAAAAAATAACGAATTTACAAACAAATTAATTATACTTGTTGGCCGACTGCACGCACAACCTTTGAATTTCTTCGCAGGCGTGCGCAGGTGTCCTCACGATGTTTTACTTCACCGTAAGAGCGTCGGATAACGTACATATACTTTCGAAAATTCGAAAACATATTGGTACGTGTCGGGATATGAACCTCAGCCCTCCAGGTAGGAGAGCAACAGTCTATACATTGAGCCACCGACACTCTTCTTTGTATAAATACTTAAACATAACTGGTTTCTACTTACCAGGTTATGAGATGGGATACGACACTTATGTTAATTCTTTTATTTACCGCACTTCTATTGAGATAGCCTTGGTCTTGTTTATGGACTACACTTTTATGGTAACTAATACTAATGAGCAGTTGTAATAGTCGACATAAAATGTAAGTAAGTGATGGCATTGTTATTTCATATTTTAAACACAAGGTGAACGTCCACTATTATTATGTAAGACTATCTTCATCATCATCATCAGCCCATTTAATGTGCTAAGGCCTTATTCACCCACGCGGGCTTTTTTCACGATGTAAGTGCCCGACAAACTCCGAAACTACTGTATTTTCATGTTATTTTTGATATTAATAAGATAATGCCAACGAACAGGCGTCAAAATGTCGATATTTAAGGTGTTCGACACCTACTATTAATTTGTAGTAGTCATATAAGAACAGCAAATTGTTTAATACCAGCAGTGTTCCTATGCATTTAGTATTTTTACCTTTATATTAAACAAACTTCTCAACTCAATGACCATCTCGGCTCATAATTCCAAGTTTGCATAATAACCTGCACAGGTCAGTCAAAACTATTGTGTTCAAACGAGACTTGTATTTGTAAATAGAAAACTCGGAATGATTTCTTATATTTATGACGGCGGGATGATATACAATGGAGCACAATGGCTGTTTGTGACTAGTGATTATTGTGTAGCGAGCTTTCATGCATTTTCCTAGCAAAAGTCGAATGGTGGAGTGAATCTTAAGAATACATTTATCGATTCTCGTCAGATGTCTTTCGTGGCTTTGTTTGGTTTCTTAGCCTATCCCGATATGACTTAGCAACTATCTATAAAAATATGTTTTTATAAGTGTACAGAACGGTCAGGACGCTCACCTGATGGTAAGCGATACGCCTAACCATGACAGAGCGGCTTTGAAGGAGACCAACAACTGATAGACAGTTATTATCCTCAATCAATGCCGCACTGCGCCCGACACCTGAGACGACAGATGTTAGGTCTCTTATACCCAGTAATTTTACTAGCTACAGTGCCCTCATCCCGAAACACAAGAGCATAACAGTCCCGTTTCACGGGACGGTATCTGGCACTGCGGTGTGTGCCACTAGACTGCTTAGTATCGAGTCTACCACCTAGTCTTTATAAAGACTAGATGGTGACATATTTATTGCAATAATGGCTGAACAAATTTAATTGTCAAGTTGTGTATTAGTCTGAGCTTAGATTTTAGATCATGCTTGATCCGGGGGGTTGTGGAAACGAATTCCGTGGCGAATAATTTTGTTTGTCAGTCGTCAATAAATCTAGAAATAAGATTCAAATAAATGAAAAACTGTTATCCATCCAGAACGTTTTCTTAGTATTCATATTCGCAAGTATTGTAATAGTAAACTTTCAGAAATTTCAGGTTGGGTGTTATTATTACAAATTATTACAAACTAAGATTTTAATAAACAAAGCATCTAGTACGCTTCTTTTAATTAACTGAGCGATAAAACTAAGGGAAACCGAAACATTACCAAGCCCCAGGTAATAAAATAAAAATAACATTAACTCCACCTAATTGTGTTAGCAGTGCCTTATATATGTCAGTCACATTTAGACAACTGAATTAGAGGAATTCCGCTCAATCTCACCCTAATTTTGTTTACTTTTCCCACACAATTTGTGGTTAGACTCGGCCGTTCCTTTCTGCTAAACCACTGATTACCAGTGATGAATTACAGCTCGTAACAGCCGAGAGATAATATTATTCGGCCCTTTCATTCCATCATAATGTACATTGTAGCATGAACCCGATAAGCTACTCCATAAAATTATCGCAAATGTCATACTTAAGAAAAAAAACTTGGTTGTATTCTGAAATTATCATTTTTTTTTCACAGACTTATTAACTTTTGATTGGCTGGTGGGTAAAAAAGACAATATTTAATCATAATTGTTCTGACGACAAAATGGCCCAGCACATAAAAATATTATTATTGAACTCTCAACTCGAGATTAATTGAAATATCGTAATCAAAGCCGACTCAAAGTACAAGGTAAATGTTTGAAATAATTACCTGTCAATGACAAAAAGAACAGACATTACAATTGCCTTCTTTGATGACGCCTACTTCCTTTATTACAATAGGTTGATTAATAAATCGCAAGTATATAAAATATAGATGGTGGAATAATTGAAAAAACTGTCTAAATAAATCATTAAATTTTAAAGTGAATTTGGTCATATTTATTTTAATATTTGAACCCTGAACCGTTTCGTTTATACAGGTATTGAATGTTTTTAAAAGAAAGAACTTTCAAAATGTTATTTTAATTTAGCTTTGATGCCATAGGCTTGTTTTAGACAAACATCGAGATGCCATGCCAAAGGAAACCGAGTTATTACTTACAACCTCGGGCGAACTAGCTCGTAAGGAGACTGCGAGTCTGGCTCAAGATCAAACGATTCAGACAAACAGCACAGGGTCGGATTTGGATCATGTTTGATAAAAAATTGTATTTTCGAATTTTCGAAAATGTATGTACGTTATCCGACGCTCTTACGGTGAAGGTTTTCCTTCGTGGAAATGTTCATGCACGCCGCGAAAAGATTCGAAGGTTGTGTGTTGAAGTCGTCCAACACGCACTGGGCCCGCGTGGACGACTAAGGCCTAATCACCCTATACGGGTAGGCTCGTACCCCTCGGTGGGACGTTTAATGAGCTGATGATGTTGATAAAAAATAATTCAACATTATTGATATATATGATCATTTGCCTATCTAAGACATGTATGTTTTACTGGAACTGGAAGAAATTTCGTTTAAAAAAGCTATAAGGATGGTATCGGGAGAGTAGAAATGACACTGGCCATGCAATGTGGACACCGGGAGACGGAATGAAAACACGTATATTGAGTGCACTCTGTAATGTCTATAAAATGTTTTTCCATACCATATGTTAGGTTTAAGTATTAGTAAATATTTTTAGTATAATTTTAAGTATTGATAAATGCGATTAAATAGTTATTATAAACATGTTATAAGGTTAGTATGCTTTTTTATATAAATACGCACGTATCATTTGTTTTCTTACAGTCTCTACATACCATTATACACTGTAGGACTTATTATTTTTTTTTTATTTACGCGCACAACACATATTGCACAGCACTTTACACTTTAGTTCCATCTTCGAGCCTGTTTTCTCGCGACGCAGGAAGGACAAAGATCGCTGCATAGAGTGCGTCTGTATTGCCTCTTGTATCCACTTGCCGTGGCATCGCCGGTAGAAGACATATAGAAGTAAAAGACCTCCAATCAACAGGAACACGCAGATTGCACCACGATATAATTGTTGTAGCTAATGTGCGTTTTTTATCTCTTGAAGCACAGCAGCATGGTTTTCTCCGCCTGCACCAGCATTTTGTGCGATGATGACGCTTGACCTTTAGATGATTTTCCGCCCATTGTTGTCCTTTTTACCAAAAGTTTATTTGCAACGACGTCAATCACGAAATTTCCAATGTGAAAGTCCATAGTTATTAAAAGATTGAAGAACGCTCACTGTTTATTCTTAGTACACATATTGGAGCGTGGTACCACTAACGCGAATTGACTCCTTAGGCAGGGTCGCCATATAAGGATGGTATCGGAGAGTAGAAATGACACACGAATGATGAGTAAATACTGTCTTTATTAATCTAAAATATTGGTTATATACTAAATGAATATTGATACATACATGCATGTAATAGGTTACATTATCAGTAGACATACCGTACAAGCAGTACCTGCATTCTTACTTTTGGTCAAGCTGTTAATTTAATTTGTTTAAATGGGCATACATTTTAAATAAATATTCACACTCAAGATAAACATTAACTGTTATATACGGAATGGCCGCTGAATTACAATACATATACATTTTATTGATGACCCATTTGGTGTTATGGTTGAGACGTCGGCTACTACACCCGGGGTTCCGTGGTTGATCCCCGGGCAGTACATTTGAGTGCATGAACATGTATTTTTCATTGGTCTGGTAAGCTTAACTTGGGCTACATGGCGCTGTTTTTTTTTTATGAAATAGGGAGGCAAACGAGCATTCGGCTCACTGATGAAGAGTGTCTGCCCATGGGCATTTGCAACAACTGAGGTCACAGGGATGCGTAGCCGGCCCTTAAAATGTCAGTGGATATTTATTTATTTATAATTAAAACCTAGCTACATCTCAGGTACAAAAAAATATGTTTCGGCACTTTCATTAGTTCATTTATTTTTACTATTTGATACATCACAAGTAGTTATAACCTAAATGGATTCGCTATCTTAATTAGGCTCCAAGATATTTGTAGCTAAATAAGAAGAAATTATATAATATATGTAGTCGCTGTATCTTTTTTCATGTCCCGGCAATGTTCAATTCACGCGCTCCAAAGATAAATTAGTTTAGATAGATTGATGTATTGACGGTGAATCGACATCCTAGCGATGGTAGCAATAAGGAAATGGATTTACAAAACTATATGAAAAAGCTTATAAGAAATTTTCAAGGTAAATAGGTACATCACTCGTACATTAATCGCTGTTTTTTTTTAATTGGGGGTCCATATGGAGCAAATTTTCGACTAAAGCTATCATTTTTTCGTTGATGTTGTGTCTAAAGGGAGTAAATGTTATTTATTTATTCAGAAAATCAACAGCGTTATCTTAATGTTAGACTTATAATTATTCATTACATGTAAGTATGGCCAATAAAGGTTTTCTTTAATTAACTAATAATAAAGTAACAATGACTATAAAAATACACTATTTATTATCGTGGTTGACAAAACATATAATATAATAACTCATATATGTAAATATACATAAATAAATAATTATAAGATACATATTAAATAAATACCCATATAATAAATTAAAAAACATAACATAGTCTGCAAGTCATGTCGTGTACACATGTCATAGGATTGTACTCTAGTTATAAGCTATCATTGTACTTCACTTACAAACGTGACTTGAGACTATCTGTTTGTGTACCTAATAAATAAATAAATAGCTCTTAAAATAATCTTAAAGCTTGTACGCCGTCTGTACGAGTATACCTTCGAAACAAAATTGGGATCCTTAGTTAGGTGCGAAGCTGGGGCGGACCGCTAATGATTTAAAAAGAGTTAAGGTGTACGTTGGTACTGTTAAATACATTAATTTCATCATATTTTTTCATCACCAAGTCCATCCCTGATTCCTCAGAACTCATTGCCCCGAGTGTAACGAATTTTACGACTGTCTGTAAGTTCTGTCGCGGCCTATTTAATCTATTTTGTGATGAAAATATTTTACTAAGTACCTACTGTCTGACTTCTTTTTTATGGTCACTCTATGCTTCAGCAGGTACAGTGCTTCTAAAAGTGCACCAGGATTGATGATAACCACTGATGTGTATTATGTTTACTAGATGAGAACCTCGATACTGAGTCGTCTAGGTAGGTACTACGCAGTGCCAGATATAATCCCATAAAAATAAGGCATTTTACTGAAATAAAAAAAAAAGTTTTATATAAATTTACTTCAAAACCACTCGTTACTACCAATTGGTACGCCAAATTATTTTTATCCGCTCGAACGTAGCACGCGCGTAGACATATATTCATGTATTGTGTGTTGTGAGCTCTCACCCGTGCTACATACGACTGCTTCTAATTAAATTGTTGTTAGCCATTTGAGTTAGCCGCTACTCTCATCGCCCCCTTGTTAGCAGAAAACGACTGGAAATTACAGAAGTCCTCTACAATCGAGGAACTATGCTCTAGTTCATCAGTTGTTTTAATAGTAACCTTTATTTCATAAGATAAATAACTCTACCTAGAAACAAAACACCAAAACAAAACACTCACGCTAGTGTTGTCTTTTCTCCAAAAAACTTGCCCAAAACAAATAATTCTTTAGATAAACACAAAATGATTGGTCAACATCAGCGTGATACTGCTGAAAATACTTTCAGTAGCAACGGAAACGTAATATTGCTGCGTGTTTTACGAATTCGGGCTTCTACCCTATGGCCGTGACCCCATAATGGTCAACCTTGTGCCTTAGTGACCAAAATTGTGCAGACAAACGTAATTATAAAAACGTACCCTACACATAAGAAATTAACGTCGCAAATTCATTGTGAAGGGTCGCCATCGATTTGATACGCGACATTAAAGGCCTTTTGAAGTTTTAACGAACGCCTTCATATTTTTTCTGTACGATGGAATATTGAAAAATAACTATTTTTACACTTGTACACGTATCGTATCGTAGTATCGTAGATTGGATTTTTTTCACAACATCACTATGGTAAGGCCACATTTTCCGTTAAATGGCAATTTTTCCAAATAATAAAAGCATGTTTAATTATTTACAAAGACCCGAAAAATCAACTTTAAAACAATACAATTTTTCTTAACAAGCTTGTTAACTTATGAATGAAATTTGGCATGCAGGCAGATGGTATGACGTAAGATTATAAAACCTTAGCTGTTTCATGCCCTTGTGTCCTAAAATACCTTAAGCACAATATACCAGCATAAAAATGTGGTCTTTAAATACTCCCGAGTGAGTTGTTTGACACATATCCACGTCTGTTTGTAAACACGTCGACAAAATTGCTTACTAATTCATATGTCAGGGAAAAATGGAACGTCAGAACAGATAACAGACAAGTTATCTAATTAGGGTTATCCATAATGCTGTTTGAAACAAACGCAATCGAAGTTTCATTATACTAGACTGACTCATTTCAGTCGTACTACCAATGACAAAGTTTATCCATGTAAAACAACAACCACGTAGTCTACTTACCACCCTATTTCTAAATCAGGCACGACAAAACTGTAGAATGAACTACCACTGGATAAATTTCCGGAGATATACGACCTGGGGTCCTTAAAAAAAATAGCGTAAACTCTTTTAAGGCCGGCAACGCATTTCTGAGACCTCTGGTCTTCCAAATATCCATGGGCGACGGTGTCACTTACCATCAGGGTAACCGTATGCTCGTTTGCCTCCTGCTCAATAAAAAAAGGCTCATTTAAGGAAGATTTTTAATTTTTTTAACGACTGAAAACAAATTGATGTAGGTCCCACTATGTGTAGATGACTGATGATTTAACATTGTCTCAGAACATGGACGTGTTATAATACATCGTCCTAGTCTCAGTATGTTGAGTTATGAACTCAACATACTGAGACACACATTTCCACTATAATATTATAAAATTTCGACATTTTATAACATTACAACGGTAACATTTATGTTTGAAATTAATAAATTCGTTCAGTAACGGAATCTATTGACGCATAGATTTACGCTGTCACTCATATCTATTTACAAAATGGGAGCGCGACAAGGTGGCGCTTGCTAAAATGATGCATTATTTAATGGTTAGAGAACGGATATCACCGATGCGTTTAAGTTGTAATACGAATAATATTACAACTATGCTGTATTTATTTTAACTATATGATTTATTTGAGTATTCGGCATGTTACAACATTTACAGAGGCAGTGAAATTACTGAGTTAAGAGTTACGTCTGTCTGTCACATAAACCGACTTTGAAAGCCCTGAATCCTGATGTACCAACAGAAAAGTAACCGAAACACCAGTACGTAAATATAAAAAGCAAAAATGATTTCATATGGACATAATCCAATTTGTATCTATTTAA